>JAPCYS010002292.1:0-15613 GCA_028641055.1 Alopecurus myosuroides
CGGCGCACTACCGGTTCAGAAGCAACATGGAACCTACACAACCAATCAAATCACTTTTCCCCAACAAAGTGAGGTACCAATCTCACGTTTTGCTGAAAACAAAGAGGTTAAACTATGGTGTGGAAAACAATACTTTTTGCAGTAGATGAAAAGAGAACAATGGCATAGGAAAAATAGTAGCATATGAAAATAGTGATTGAGTGGTTGTATTATCAGTAGAGGAAATGGACCGGGGTCCACAGTTCACTAGTGGTGTCTCTCCAAAACAGATAGATAACATATCGGGTAAACAAATTAAAGCTAGGCAATAGATATAAAGGCTGCACCATAGTGCATGTGCATGATCATGATTACTATGTGATTCATGCATTACAACAAGATATATAGACGTTATCCAACTGCATCTATGACTAATAATCCACCTCAGAATGTCATCCGAGCAAACCTTGGGTATTAAGTTTCAAGCAATAGATAATTGCATTAAGCAAAGTGTGTAATGTAAACAATGTAAACATTGTTGTTTTTATCCCTAGTGGCAATGGCACATCCCCCACCCGTTACGTTTATGTCACTCGAGCGTGAGTAAAAGGGAGGCATTAACCCACTATCGAGCATAAATACTTTGTCTTAGAGTTACTAGCATCTACTTGGCAAGAGCATCTAGTAACAACGGAGAGCATGCAAGATGAGAAATAACATACACATGAATAAAACATGATAGATTTATAATCATCAGACATATCATTAAATATTCATCGGATCCCAGCAAACAGAACATGTAGCATTACAATAAGTTGATCTTGATCATGTAGGGCAGCTCACAAGATCAAAACTGAGGCATAAAGAGGAGAGAACAACCATCTAGCTACTGCTATGGACCCGTAGTCAAGGATGAACTACTCACGCATCATTCCGGAGGCGAGCATGGTGGTGTAGAGCTCTCCGATCATGATTTTCCCTCCCGGTTGGGTGCCGGGGAGAGCTCCAGAACTGTGCCAAACTAGGGTTGACGATGACGACGGCCTCAGGTGTTTTTCATGGGAAAATCTTATGTATTTAGGGTTAAATCTTCGAGAAAATTTATATAGGCGCGAGGGAAACGTCGGTGGGTGTCCGGGGAGCCCACACCACCCTTGAGCGCGGCTACCCCGCCCTATGGTGTGGGCCCCTATGGCCCCCCTCCGGGTCTCCTCCGCGCTCTGTGTGCGTGAAAACTTTCTAAGACTTCCTTGCTTTGAATCGTCCAATTCCGAGAATATTTCCAAAACAACTTTTCTGAACTAAAAACAGCAGAAAAGAGTGGGGGAGGGGCTGACCCATTTCCACACACCAAAGATCGAGTCTTGTTACTCACATTTGTGATGTTGCACCAACTATATATTGGCTTATTAGGCATGATCTGATCGACCGGATCAATGAGTTGTCACATCCACTTATTACTAAATCATGCCTAATAAAGTCTTTTGACATCCTTAAAAACGTGATCGGGTTAAGAAACAAATACTAATATAATATACATACTAGGTTCTTACATACCAACATGATAGAGGTTCTTTAAAAGTTCTCAATACGCACACACCAGACGACACTACTAGAAGTAAGAGATAACGCAAAACACAGCGTGCAAGCTGCAACAACGAGTGCACCAGCATCAGCTGCATCATGTTCTGCCGCTTTCGAGCCTTCATGGCCCTCCTGGCCTCGTTGAAGTAAGGCTGAGGAACATGTCTTGCCGCTTCGAGCTTCATGGCCCTCCTTGCCTCGTGAGAGAAAGGCCGAGGAGGAGGTTCCTCAAGACCTGCGAGGATATCCTGCGCAAGCAGCTTCTTCAGGAAGACGCCTTAGGAAGCGTGCTTGGCCCTAACATGGGGCGCACGATACTCAGAGTCATTTCCCACACCGACGGCATGTCGGATCAAGCTGTTGCGATCGTTGGCTACCTTTCTGACACAGAAAGGACATAACAAGTTGCCGTAACGACGGTACCGAATGGTGCCCGCCTGCAGCTTCCTCAGGACATGTCTGCTCTTCGCAGCCATATCGTCCTCATCCGAGCCGACTTCCAGATCTTCTTCCTGCAATTTGCAATAAAACAAAAGTTAGCAACACAATCTTATTGACAAAGAGTAATATACCTAACCAGATCACAAAGAACATAAACATTGGGTATTAAGTTGCAAGCAACAGAAATTGCATTAAGCAAAGTGTGTAATGTAAACAATAACATCCCTAGACAAAGCATTGTTGTTTTCTCCCTAATGGCAACATCACATCCTCCATCCGTCATGTTTTGTCACTCGAGAACAGATGCAAAGGAGGCATGAACCACCATCGAGCATAAATACTTCCACTTGGAGTTACTAGCATCTACTTGGCCAGAGAATCTACTAACAACAGAGCATGCAAGATCATAAATAACATATGCATGAGGATAACATGATAGATTGATAATCATAAGACATAGCATTCAACATTCATCAGATCCCAGCAAACACAACATGTAGCATTACATAAAGATGATCTTGATCATTAGTTAGCAGCTCACAAGTCTAAACATGAGGTACAAGTGGAGAGAACAACCATCTAGCTACTGCTATGGACCCGTAATCCAGGGATGAATTACTCACGCATCACTTCGAAGGAGGGCATGATGGTGTACACCCTCCGGTGATGAATTTCCCCCGGCAGGGCGCTGGAGAGCTCAAGAACCCTTTCGATCTCGGGATGGCAATAATGGCGGCCTCGGGTGTTTTGGGACAAAGTGGAATATATTTAGGGTTTACGGCTTGGGGGAACAAATAGGCGAAAGGACAGAGGCGGTGGAAGCCTAGGGGCCCCACACCACCCCACAACGCGGCCAGGGGGCGCCACCCTATATTGTGGGCCCCCTAAGGCCCCTCTCCAGGTCTCTTTGGGGGCCCTTGGAACCTTCGGGAATTCTAAGAATTCCGGGCTCCGAATTTTCCAATTCCGAGAAGATTTCCAGAACTACTTTTTTGAAACTAAAAACAGTAGAAACCATGAACTTGCTCCGTGGCATCTTGTCAATAGTTAGTCCGAAAAATCGATAAAAATGGCATAAAGTGTATGAAAACATGTGGGAAACAATAACAAAACAACATGGAACATCGGAAATTAAGGATATTTTATGACGTATCATTGGTCTCTTGACTTAAAAACTTGACCACTAGAGCTTAAAGGATATCTGGACTGGTTCCCAGATACTAACTTCAGTAGCAATTTGCATCTCCTAGAGAAATGCATTATTTTGTTTCAGTAACCATTTCATTCTTGTGATGTATTACTTGTGATTAAGATTGTCTTATTGAAACTCAGTTGTTTAATTGTTACCTGATTATTCTTTTCGCAAGGTTGATCTGACCTTGTGGCCAAATTATTCTTATGTAACACCAACACTTGGATTTCAACATGTTGCTTGTTTTCTTACTTATTTTGGTTTCTTTTTTACTTAGAACTTGCATGTGTTTCAATTTCTAATGTGGTTTATTTTTTCCTCCTTGATGTTCTTCGACTTGTATGGATCATGGTTGCTAACAGAATCTAGGTGTATTTTATAACATCAATTGCCCTATGCATATAAGAAGAATTTGTCGACAAGGTTGCAAGGCTTGCCCCAAAATTACTTTTCATATCCAAATGGCTTAGAAGCGCAAGGTTATCAAACAATCTGTTTATTTGTATGTAGCACTCAATTGTTAGAGCCTACAAAGTGATTTGTTAACAAGGTTGCAACCTTGTTACCGAACTACTTCCATATAACACCAAATTGGAATACCACATTGTTTCTAGATAGTTTAATAAGAATAGATCTTGGTGTATTTTCCAAATTCTCCAAGATAGATTGAGTTAGCACTACTAGAATAACCTAAAGAATCCTTATCAAGATCTTGTTGTGGTAGTTCCTCCTTTCTTGTTGGTTGCTCTTACAGAATGAGTTAGAGAAGATTGGGAAACAAGAAAATACGATAGTCTAGAGAAATTAAAAAAGCAAATCTAGATTAAGAGTTGCTTCAGGCTTCTATTATCCTTCAATATACTTCTCATTTTGTTTTCCATAAGATATGTACTTCTTTCATATATGGTTGGTGTTACTTAGCTTTCGATTTACTTCCTCTAATAGAGGTTAACTTGTTGTTATTCATTAGTTGTATCTAGAGATACTTTACTTGTTGAATGTTGATTTTAATAGAAGTGTGTAGTGCTTATGAAATGATGACTTAAGTCAGTAAGCTGATCAAAATGATCCCTTTATGTGTTAATATCTCATATTCACTTGTAGAAGATGAATGAGACAATGAGCATATGAAGGTTATTGGAATTTAATGCTTTAAGTCAGAGTTGTCAGTTGGTTTCTCAGAGTGTCATGTTGTTACTTTATTTCTTTGTTTATTATTTCGAGATATGCGAATATTCTATAAATATGCTAACAATAACAATTATGTCATTTCCACTTGTGGGGTTTGAGTTAACTCTTGTTGGTATCATTTGTGTTCTATTGATCCTTGGTCATTTACTTGTAAAGTTTCACTTTATTGTTATTAGATGATTTATAAAGGTGTTATGGGAATTGATTTATAACTTAAAGAGTTCATGTTTTTATAAGACACATCATCTCTACTGATGAGGTTATTGAATTGTGGATTACTAGTCTATGAGAGTATGATCATCAGTGATGTGGTCTTGGATACTCACCCCCTCTTTGAGTTCTAGATACCTAGATGAATTCTCCCAAGTCATTATAGACTTGTGGTTAAGTTGTGGAAGTTAGTGTTGGTCATAACCATTCACTCCAAATGTACTCTTGACCAGATGATCTAAACCTATTTCATCATGTCAATAGAAACATTGGTCACTTTGCTTCGTTTAAACTTTCGCGCCAAAAATTCCAGTATTTTTAGATGCATTTTTTGCAAATGCACATATTATATTTTGATCCTTATAACCTCCCAAACACTAGGAAGTTACAAGATGCACCTTCGTTTATGGTGAGCCTCAAACCCATATGAGACATCATATGTGGGACATGTTGAAAATATAAAACCCATGAAGAACCTTCCTTGGTTTATGATGGGAGATTTTAATGAAACTATGTGGCAATATGAACATTTTTCGGAAAAAAAGAGAAATGAAAATCAATTATGGACGTTAGAGAGGTCCTATATTTTTGTGATCTGCACGACCTTAGCTTCAATGAAAACTCATGAGCTGTGTTGATAAAAACACCGACATGATTCGTAACCTGAGTTTTCAAATTGAAGATCTCAAAGCAATGATTGATAATATCATTAAGTCCATCCAAGGATTGTCGAATGATCAAACTTAATTATTATGGTTAACATGCACTCACTTGTCTTGTTCCAAGCTTGGGGGAGTTGCTCCGGTATTATTATCTTTACTTTTACTCTTAGAGTCATGTATTATCATGGTTAGGGAAGTTATCATAGTATGATTATTTGCAAGTTGCGATATCACTCTTTTATAAGTGAAGCCTTGTATCCGTTGGTCTGAGTTTGCCTATGATAAAATATTGATGAATTTCTTCTTACTTAGTTGAACTACATGTTCTATTCCTGGCAATTATTCTCGCGTGCTTGTCTTGTGAAAAGTAGTGATCTCATGTTAGGTGTAGTAGCAAAAATTTATTGAGTATTGGCAAGCATAACATTGGTCATAGCAACAACACTTAGACTTAGAACCAAGAAGATGATTTCACATGTAGATATACCCCTTAGATATTTTATGCCTGCAAAAGTTTCAAGTTCTATGTTTTTATGATTGATGTGTTATGCTGACAAGGAAGACAAATGCAATAATTCATGTTTTGTATCATCGCGTGGTTTTATATCTGTTTGCATCTCTCAACACATATGTTTGCTACAAGTCTTTGCTAGCCAAATATCATGTACTGAGTATGATCACTGCTCGTGCATCCACACCTGAAACAAAAACCTTCCAAAAGTGACTACCATACCTTCCTATATGTGGTATTTCACTACCACACAAAGTAAATTTGTCGTGTGCTACCTTTAACCTTCAGAATTATTAAATCTATTTGTGTTCCTGTTTTAGCTCATGAAGAAGTAGTTTAAAGTTTATCATGTCTTATGTCAAGCAAGGTTCTTCTCCCTTATTTCACCCGATGAGTATGGAATCTGTGCTCATCTTAATTTGCCAAACGCTGATGCCAAATAATATAAAAAAGGCACTTCCCATGGACCGATGAATGTTGGTGGGTGCCGTGGATACGGCTAGCGCTGGTTTGTGTAAGACAAGGTGGGGAAGTGCAACCTTAAGAAAAAGTGCTAATGGAAACTACTCTCACAAGTCTAAACACTTTGCTTGACATTGGTTATGATAAGTTTTTCATTACCATTCGTTGACATAGACATACATCTCTCTCAAAATTATATTTTCAATACCTCTGTTTTATTAAATAAAAAGCTCCAGCACATGAGTTGAATCGAGATACATTTACTCTCTCTAGAAAACTATTCCTTCTTTACTAATATGATTCAGTCAGTTCATCTATTTCTTCTACTCTCTACTAGAAAACTAATGGTGTTGAATCGAGATACATTATTTTATACGCCCACGATGATATTTAACCATGTTTTATTGAAGTTGACATTACCATCATGGCAAACACGTTGAAAGTTGAGCTCTGCCAACTAGCATCTTCCTTTGTGTTAGTTGTATTCACCTCCTTTATAAGAACATATCCCTGAAAGATTTCTATTTATCAAAAGAGTTTGTGATAATTGAAACATGTGTTATTTGCTTGATAGCGCTCACATAGACTCTTTCGCAAATATAATATTGATATGATAGTTGTTCTCTGACAAAGTACACAGTTTGCCATAGCCCAATGAGTTTTCACTTACTATACTATTATATGATTGAATCGTTACTTCTCTCTGAGAAGCATTATGAGAAAGATTGTTGTATAGAATTGCTAGTGTTTACTGAGTAATGGGTGATGCTTCTGTTTGTATTCTATACTATCGACACACCACATCATAAAACCCGTGGCCATGTTTTCCGAGTTTAGTTTCCGCTTGGGGTCAAGTGAAGGATAACCTGGGGGAGTTGATACACCCATTTTTCATAACTATTTATATTTTAATTCTCCCTTATTCATTCACATTTTTCATATTAGAGCACTATACTTATGTTATTTCGTTGTTTTCTGTGTTTTATAGTTTTCAGGAATTAATTACCAGAGTTAGATTTCAGCTGGAAAAAGAGGGATATCTTCCGGATGTCAGAGAATGGGAAAAGTGAGAAAATGAAGTTTCGTCAGAAATCACCAGGGAGCCCAAAGGCTGCGAGAGGGAAGACATGGGCAACCAAGTGACCTCCAGGAGCCCCCTTGGCCACGCCGGGTGGGCCCCTGGCCCCTCCTCCGGCTCTCCTTCGGGGTACTTACCTCCCCCCGTGACCTGAATTTATCGAGGAGGAACTTCGTAGAATTTTTTCGCCGCCTCATCGGGACAGAAATGACAGAGATAAGAAACAACTTCCTGGTGGGGAGATCCCAGAGGGGGGAATCATGACCACCGTCACTGTCATAGCACCGGGCATCATCAAGATCATCATCGTCATCGTTATCGTCATCAACACCATCACTCTCACCATCCACACCTTCATCTCGCTGTAAAAATTAGGGTTCTATATTGCTATATCCCATTAGATCTCTCTACGGTGTGAATTACTCATTTGTAGTTGATGCTTGTGAGAATCATCGGTGTTTTCACTTTATGTCCATATTGTTATTCATCCATATATCACCTCTTATTATGATCCATATGATGTGTTCTGAGTAGACCATTTAGTTTTTAGGGACATGGGATAAAGTCTAGTTATTATAGTAGTCATGTTTCGTTGAGTAATATTTATTTGTTGAGATTTAAGTTGTGTTGCTATTTCTCTGGTGGTGTTATGTGAACGTAGACTACATAACACTTCACCTTTATGAGCCTATATGAATGCATTGTGTGTTGGATTGCTTACGGTGGGTTGCCGGAGTGACAGAAACCTAAAACCCTAGTTTGCAATACTCCACATAAGGGAGTAGATACCACGACTTTATTGCTACGGTTAGGTTTATATCTTAATTAATGTCTTGTATTTGCGGATGCTTGAAAGTAGTATAATCGTAAGCGTGCATTAGTATTGGATATGACGGTGCACTAGTATAGCTCAACCCACATAACATGACCAAAACGATAAAAAATAATCAATGGCGTGTGATGAAAATAACTTGACGAAACCGCTCGTGTGTTCTCAGGAACGTTTTATCCCTTATGAGAAACACCACCGGCTTGTCCTTTGTGCTAAAAAGGATTAGGCCACTTGAAGCAACTATTTACTTTCATTGTTACTTATTGTTATCGCTTTATTTATCATTACAAAAATCTATAAATATTTACTTTTAGTGTATAAGTGAAATCTTACTCAAAACTATTTATCAATACCTTCTGCTACTCGTTGGGTTCGACACTCTTACTTATTGAAAAAACTACATAGATCCTCTACACTTCTGGGTCATCAAAATGCAATTGAATCCTGAATTGGATATTGTTGTGTCTAACATGTAATTTTAAGCATTTTTCATTTAATCTCTCCTTTTCTATTTGGTCATTTAAAAGCTCATCCGAACCATTGAAATTTCTCACTCCAAATTGTTTAGTAGGCCTCTTAATTATTTTTTTGTTTCAAGTACATACGACTGACTTGACAAAACTAGGATGGATTGTTGAATCATGTGATTTCTCAACTATTTTCGTTATGTTAACATATACAACTGCCAACTCATTGTTTTTTGTGTGACAAAATTAAGTGCTCCGTCCGGTTTCTTAAATGTCGAGTAATTACATGGTTGCTATGTTATATGAAATAATTACACATTTGTATTTTCTTTTTATCATATACGAATTTTCCTACACAATTTTAACTACTCAGACTAAAAGTTTCTTACTATTGGTCTTTCTAAGATGCACTATTCCAATGCGCATCAACTTAATTGAAAGCTGGAGTTTTCTTTTCTTAGATTAAGTCATAATTAGCACCATAGTTGCGAAAATGGAAAGCCTTGTTTTCTCGAACTGAACCAACATGGTTGGTTGGACAAATTTTAGAATATGTATTTTTCTATCTGTCATTAGATTTTGTATTTCAGGACCGAACCAACACGCTTGGTTTGACGATTTCAGAAATGCATTGTTCTCTCTCTCATTGCGATTGTTAGAGTTATTCCATATTAACTTTCTGCCACACATAACATGTTATTACTGTATTTCGGACAGTGGTCCTTATAATACCATTTTGTTAAATTGTTTTATAGAAAATGGCACCAATTCTCTAAATTATGAGCTTTATTCGGTGCTCCACCTTGTTTTGAAGGCATATTGGCCAACTATTCCGTTGAGAAGATTCCCCTTACATTGATACGTCAAACAGATATGCTCATAGAACCACATAAAAATGTTATTTTGTGTGCTTCATTAATCTGGTTGATTACTTTTGTTGTAATATATATACAGGTTTTCAATTACATCCAACATTTGACATCAATGACACGTTGGAGTTACTAGAGGAGGTGCTTTTCAAACATCTCTCCGCCATGTACATTTTTGTTCTAATGTTCTTCTCATAATGTATTAAACAGTTCAATTTTGTTGTACAAAAAAATGACACCAATTGTTTAAAGGCTAAGCATTATTTTTGGTATAGAATGAATGTCATATCTTCAAGAACCTGAGCAATATTGGATTCCTTAGTTCAGCTTTATCCATAACTAAGATTATTTGGTTAACTCAATTTCACTTTCCTTTCTACTCAACTAATAAAGCCGAGGACTGTTTTGAATACTTATGGATGAGAATTATTTCTCTTCAATGATTTATAACAGCTGTAATACAAATCCAAAAGGAATACTTCTACAGTTACCTTATCTAGCTATAGATCCTCCAAATCAATCTCAGTTGTTGTGCAGGACGGACAGAAGATTTGACACTGTCTTGTTCATCTGATCACGGAAAACTTTAGCTTTGGTGACATTCCAGAAAAGTTGTCTAAACCAAACTCGTGTAGAAGTTGCAGTCACAAAGTTGAATTATATCTAGAAAGTGCAGAAATATCATCTTGTAGAACTGTAATTCGAAAACAGATATGAGCCCTTGGATCGTTGTTAGATGCACTACAGTGTGTGCCAGTATATTAAGTTCCAGTGCATTTTTTGCAACAATGGCTCTTGGTTCTGTGTACACTTTGAGATTTTGTTTTCTGTTTTCTTATGCGAAATGTTGCCACTAGCTCACTCCATGTTTGTTGTTTGGAGGAAATAGGAAGATCAACTTCCCAGAATCGCTGTACTTAACTGTCGGTGCAACCGATGAACCATATTTGCTACTAGGACGTTAGTTTGTGGTAGCTACTTATTACAAACAGGTGATATTATGCCATTATGAGACAAGCAGTTATATTTTTTTTATACAAAAGATGAATATTCTTGTCTTGATGAGATCATTTAGAAGATCAATTTGGTGTTCTTACCATTAGAGGTCCAAGGCCTCTGTCACTAGCTTATTCTCATATATTTTATTGAAGCAAAATAGGAAGAGCAACCTGCCGGATCTTGATTAACATAATGGTCGGTGCAACTGGTGAATCGTATTCTCTACTATGGTAGCAACTTCTTACAAAATGGATAGGAACATTGTTGCCTTGATGAGATCATTTAGAAGGTCAGCTTTGTGCCTTACCATTACAGGTCATGTCTAGCCATGATCTTAATTGATACCATGTCCCCCTCTTGTGATATATTCCTACAAAAATAAAAATTTTATGCACGTCATCTCTCATACTCATTAAGGAAATATGACCTATAAATTTAGAGATGTAACTTCTCATAGGTAGGATAAGGAACCATATCTATTAGTGTGTTGCTGAAAAAAATATAAAATTTACACAAGACAACGAAGAGCTCAAGTTTCTTTTCAATGAAAACTATTTATTTCCTAAACATAACCTACAGGTTTAGTTGCTTTCATTTGTTCCGCGAGGGTTCTTCATTGTCACTTGTCTATACCATGCATTTTCTAAATTTATATTTGAAACAATTAGAAGCCGCACTTCCAAGCAAACTGTAATTAGCCATAATCCGTATCAAAATTTGGGTAAGAGTGTACACTATATGAATGGTTTATGCTTGCCGTCAGTGGAATATGTGGACTTGATATGACCATATGTAGAGAATGAATGTTGGGATCTTTATTTGTGTAGATGACACATAGTAAACTCCCAAATAAGTAGACGTATGCAGACATCACAGAAAAACCGACGTTGTACCTCAAGGATGAAATCTTCTTGACGATGACCTACAACCCAAACTGGAACAAGATAAGGACGCATTGCTTCCAAGCCAAACCATGCATGAACAACCAGATCACGTGGTCCGAGTGTTCAGGTCCAAATTGGAGACAATCAAAGAGATGTTGACAAAGAATCATATCCAGGCGATGAATGCGTCCATCTACGTGGTAGAGTTCCATTGAAGGGCCTACCCCATTCTCATCTCATTTCATGTTGATATAGCTTTACACATTAAATTTGCTTTCTTGATGATCATTAGTATTGGAAAATATAATGCTTGCTGACAAATTTGAGACGTATATATATATGCATTTGAATTACTACTTGGCCAATATATATGAATACACTTCATGTTTACTTGCCACGATGGGAAAAATTAAGACGCGGTAGCAAAGCACGAGCATTAAACTAGTAATAGTAAAAATAACTTGTCTTTTGCCAATTCAAGCAAAACTAACAGCATAGTTCGAATTTCGTAGGGAAGTAGTGTCACGGTAGTAACTTGTCAAAAAAGGAAAAAAAGCTAGGGTAGTGTGTTCCCATGTCGAAATAATTGCAACTTATCACTGGTATTTAAAAAATTTCAACTTATCAATGGAACAATAGTAAGAAGTAAAACGGAAACCGCCTCTAGTAGACTTGAATTTTTCATTACAACATCAAGAGTGTCTCCAGCAGTTTTAGAGCGCGAGGGAGGCAGCGATTTCAGATGCGCAAAAATTAGCGTTTCACTGTTTGGTGTTTTTTTAGGCGCTACGAAAATGGGGCACCTGCACAAATCTCAAACAACCAACTACATGTAACAAACTAGATCAAGCACGCACACAAAAACAAAAAAATTTATTATTATTATTACAGTATAAACAAATAGTTTATACAAAGACGAACAATAATCTATCATCAAGAATACACCAATTGTTCGTCAAATATCTCTCGAATACAAACATACAAACCAGTGGGCTTTCTGTCCATGCCATTTTCAACACTTCTCATGATACCTTCTTGAAGATCATCATGCACATCGTTGTGGCGCATGGCATGGCATGATACAATAAAGTGAGCAACTCTCTCTTCTCTCTCTTCTCACTTGCCAGCGAGCGTGTGAAAGGTTTCCGCTAGAATCGGCGGCCGAGGGAATATCGCGGAGGCGGGCAAGTTTCAGCGGAGGAACGGATATTGAGGAGCGTTGTCGGCGGAGGTAGTTTTCAATCCAGCGGTTCCTCACGGGCGACCATATGGGGGATGGGCGCGCGCTGGGCAAAAACTGGGTCGACATGGCAGCACGGCGGCGGGGGTTTCAGGCGCCCGAGGAGCGAAGGAGAAGTAGGAATGGAAACTGCCGTGGGCGCACGCAGAAGTTTCACGCGACGATTGAGTTCGCGCGAGCTCGACCGTACAACGTGCGGAAGGGGATGCACAAAATAGCGCCTCCCGGGGGCTCCCGACTCTATTTTTCGCGCCGGGGCGTCGCTTTCCAGCCGCGCACCCAGGCGTACTGCGCCAAACGGTTCATTTTCGCCCGAATTTGCATAGTTTTGTCGGTTTTCGCCCAAGTTCGATGAAATTCGACCAAATTCGGCATGATTTTGACACAAAACATATTTTATTACAAAGATTGGCACACAAATTGCTAAAACTCAAATATTTCAACATAATTTAACAATTTTTCAGCACAAATGAAAACATATGAAACTAGACGTTGCCGTCTCCAGAGATGCTCCACCAGATCACGCTGTAACTCTTGGTGCACCTAGGATCTCGGATCTGCTGCGCCTAGCTAGATATGCATTCCATTATGTCGACACCTGATGATCGACAATTGCAAGAGGACCATGTCTGAAATATGCTTCAATGTCAAAATTGGGTCGTCACGCTCGTTCTCGATGATTCATGTTGTGCAAGATCACACAGAAGTTCATCACCTCCCACATATGCTCCTTGGACCATGTCAGAGCAAGGTACAAGAGTAAACCAAGATTGAATCACACCAAATGCTCGCTCGACATCCTTCCCGCAAGCATTTAAATCAAAGGAGCCCTTAAAGTTACATGGTTCACGCGTCCCTCTTCGTGTCAAGTTACGGCCTAGATGGTTCACGCGTACCCCAGATTTCAGCCGACCTCCCACTATCTCCTCAAACGCTCCGCCGGTAGCCGACTCTGACCTTCGTGTCGCCGCTGCTGTTGTCCAGATCGGTCCATAAGCGCATCGAAGCCAAAGGTAGACGCACAATTTTCCCCCTCTTCGATTAAGAGCGTCACTCTGGACCTCTGGTGGCTTCCTGTGCGGGCGCGTCCGGCCGGCGGTCTCATTTTTTCTTAAAGATCTTGATGGGTTTGTGTTGTTCTGGGCTGCATCTTGGGTTCTCTTTCGCTCCCGTCTGTGGTTGGCTGCCCACAGCTCTCGGATTATCCATGACGACGAAGCTTAGCTGAGATTCAGTGTGCGCATCAATTTCGTGACGAACAGAAGGTACAAAATCTCGCCTCTCGCTCAAGATTTGGTCTGCGTTTATTATCCCCTCACTCCATCGAACCCAAGCTGCCGGTAGATTTGTTGTAAGGAAGTGTTGCTTTGCGCTAGTACTGCTGAGTTGGTCGTTCTCAGTTTTGTTAAGTTTGTGTGTAGGTCGTTTAGGTTGATCCCCTGTTTCTTCTGTTCGGAACCTGTACTCTCGGCCCTCTTTGGCCTTTCTTTCTTCTTATTATATGGCATACAGTCTTCGGCATGGTTCGAGTAATAGATTTCGCGTGCTTTTGTTCATGTGTTGGCGTTGTTTTGTGCTGCATCTTGGCTCTCGGATTATTTGTGACGGAGAAGGTGTTCAACTAGTTTCCCTCCCTAAAGATGCCAAAAGCGCAAGGTCAAGGTTTCGAGCTTTACAGATCAAGATCAGATGGCGCGAGTGCAACGATGCCCCCTATTTTACCAGCCGAACCACATGGTGCTCTTTACTCTCGGCAGAGATTTTGATGAAACCCTGCCGTATGAGGCGACGGTGAAAGCAAAACGTTTTCGGGCTATCCAGGATGTCATGGATTCTACTCGATGGAAGCGTTTTCGGGCTATGGAGGAAGTTATGGATTTCTGGGCAAAAAGTGAGCAGTAAACATTTTCGGACTATCGAAGACATTATGGATTCTTCTGGACAAAAAGTGAGAAGTAAACATTTTCGGGCTATGGAGGATATCATGAATTCTAAGGGTCGGGAAGTGAAAGAAAACCATTTTCGATATATTGTGGACATCATGAGTTCTGGTGGACTAATTCAGGCCATTAAAGATGGCGGTCTTGTTGCTTCAGGAAAAATTTGGTAAAATTGCCCGTACAAAGAAGGGAAATAAAACCTTTTCAGGCCAAGGTGGACAAGGGCAAAGAAGGCTGTCTATACGAAGAAATAAAAACACTAGAAGGACGTATCGACTCTTTCATGTATGCCATGCATAAGCTTATAGGTATTTCTACCATTTCATTATTGAACTCCTGGCATATATTTCTATACGCTAAGTAGTTGGGTGTGGATGCATATGTATAAAAAACTTATCATGGTGTCATGTTTTAACTTGAATCCATGTGATTGATATGGTCACTAATAGTCAATATTTGTGTATATTAATGCTTGTTTCTCGATGCACGTGTACTTCATTTTATAAAATGCCCATGATCTTGGGTATATCCATTGGTGGTACTTACATTTCTTTATTCGCGTGTGTGACTGTATTTTTTGATATTAGAATGACACGTTTTAGTGTTTTGTTTTTTTGAATCCAAGATTACTCATATCTATTTGCAGGATCGGAGATGCACCCGTTGGGGGGGATCAGTTGTGGATTCTATAGGGGTGTATCTTACCCAGAGTGTTTCCGATCATCTTTCAAGGATAAAACTCACATAGCTACTAATAGCATTCAAAGTTAGAGGTTATGTACTATGTCTGTGTTGACTGTCATTTTCTATTTTTTGTAGCTCTGCATTTATGTCTCTTGCTGCAAAGTTCCCGTCGAAGTTAGAAGCTTGTGAAAAAACTTCTATACGATGGTGGACCTTGTCGGCGAAAATATGTACAATGATACGAGCACAGTGCCTATGTATATGGAACTTCTATGGATGCAAGTGCAAAATTCTTGTAAGAATGAAACCGAAGTTACAGAATCCTTGACCAAGCTTTATCTTGGATAAATCCCTCATTAAGTGTCGAGGTTCATCCCCCTTCTCTGTC
>JAPCYS010002581.1:0-15528 GCA_028641055.1 Alopecurus myosuroides
GCTTCTAAGTATATTACTTCATGAGTAGTTGCTTCCAATGAAATATTGTCCTCTCTAAACAATTATTTTGGTGTCAGGTTATAGGAAAATAGGGTTTGTACACAAAACAAATCATGGGAACTAACGTAACTGCTGCCATTCTGATACTATAATGCAAAAATTTCACCTCCAGTAACTCATTCTTTTTTTGGAATCTGTGATATCTTCTTATTCTATGAATTATTCTTCACCAATTCATATATGTTCTTGATTGTCTCTATTGCAACATTTTCAATTTTTTTCGTGAAAGGGCATGTTTAGTCTTTAATCAGTTGATCCATATTGTAATTCTAATCAGCTCACAAGAACACCCCATTTTGTGCACGCGTAAGTGATCAGTATAGTATCATTATTTTATATTCCTTCATATGGAACGAACAAGTAAACCCCTGTATTTTCTAGCGCATCTAGTTAGCCTTTGCTCAGTTTGAAAATACCATCAAAATATTTGCACCATAATTACAAATTATATGTGATCGAGACTATAAACACCAAAGTTGCAGACTTATTCTTCCTGTTCTTTTTACACATGAACATGGGCTATAAGGATGGAAGTATTTACACCAAGAGTTCACAATAACTAAAGGAACAAATTCGAATTTAATACTTGTGATCGTAAAGTCTTTATCATTTTACATTTTCTTTTAACCAGCATCAATGATCTAAGTATAGCTATTTAACTTCAGTCAAAAAATAATCGATACATTTAGTGTGTGATATTTTTATTCTGGATACTACGGGGTGATGCCATCTCAGCTATACATGCACCATCATGTTCGGTTTAGTCAAAATAAATGTGTGCAATAGAAGCACTGACGCATACGGTTGATCATAAGCGAGAAATTTGATTAGAAAAGAAGGATAAGTTCGGCTCTGATTTTTTTTTTTTGGATGGTCCCCGGGGGATGTAAATCCGTACCTGATTTTTTTTCATATATGTAGGTGGTCAAAAAGCGGCCGTTTGTGTTTACAGAAGGAGGGGAAAATAACGCAGCCACACACAAGATTTAAGCGGACCGGCCAATTTACGCTTCATTTAAAGAGGGAAGTCACGGTTCGAACCTGCGACCATGGCGTCGGCCTAGCAGCACACAACCACTAGACTACAGTCGCTTTTATGTTGTTTTAACCTTTTTATTGCCTCTTTTTTTGTTTTTCACACTGGTAGAAAAAAGGCCTTCCATACGCCCCCATTAGTCCCCAAACTTCGCGCCCCGTGACTAAAGGGGTTTTAGTCCCGGGTCGCGAGGAGACCCGCGACCGAGGGTCATGCCTCGTGGGTTGGGAAACGCGTGGAGACGCGTGGAGGGCTTTAATTCCGGTTGGCGTCGCCACCCGCGACTAATGGTTCCCGGCCGCTGGCCTCCCTTCCTTTAGTCCTGGTTGGCCTGGCCACCCGGGACTAAATATACAAACTGCTCGCCTCCCGCGCGGCGGTTTATTTCGCGAGCGAGAGGCAGAAGGGCGCCATTGCTACAGTGCGCACCCGAGTCTCTGTTTCTTCTTCTCTCTTCTCTTCTCTTCCCTCTCTTCGATCTTCCTCGACCAAGCACCATGGCTGAAGTTTGGAAGAGATATGATGTGCCCACACCATGCGGCAAAAGTCTGGACGTGTGCTACACCGACAATTGCGAGAGGCTCCCCGGTTGTCTTGCGCATTTGACCGAACTCTATTTCTCCTCTCCCGATGAACATCGGTTCTTCGGGCTTGATCTAGAGTATACGGCGGATCAACGGGATGTTGCCGTCATCCAGATTGCGTTCAAGGAGGTCGTATTGGTCTTCCAATGGTCAAGGTAACGCACACGTACAATCTTGCATCTTCGATTTGTTTGTTGCATCTGAAGAATACATGTGTTGCAACATATCTAACACGTATCAAATTTTTGTTGTTGCAGTAGTTCAAAGCATTCTCCGGCACTTGTTGATTTTCTTGTCAAGAAGGGGTATGACTTCTGCAGCGTTGACATCACGCAAGACCGTCAGAAGTTGATGCGCTTGGGTATTGTGATATCTGAAGATCACTACATTGATCTTCAGGACGTTATCCATTTTGATGATTTGAACGGGCCCAAGACCGGGATGGCTCCCATGGCAACTGCCTTCATCCACGAGGGCTACGATACCATGAAGTCTCGTTTCCCCTCCAGGAATCATAGGTATTGGGGGAAGACCCCACTGGACTGGACCAACGTCAAGTATGCAGCCATAGATGCATACGTTTCCTACGAGTTGTTCCGCATCTACTCGACGGAGCTATAGATGTATGCGTTCGATATATGCATGTAATGGATATCTTAGTATGTAATGGATATCTTAATTAGTATGTAGCTCTTGAAGCATAGCTTGTATTGTGAGACTTATGTTTGTGTTATGTGTGATCGTAAGACTCTATGTTATGAATGTGATATGATTGTGTTCTATTCACTTGTCTTTTGTTGTTCATAAAACTATTTTTGCAAAGTTAAATGACTTGGAAAAATTTGCAAAGTGTTGCAAAGTGTAATGGATATTATTTCTATATTAACCTAGCTATACTATTTCTATATTATGTCAAACACACATTTCAAAACAAACAAATAAAAACACATCAAGAAAACACAACAGAAAAACTATAGTTTCTATATCTGTTCACCAAAAATTAATCTAAGCCAGGAAAACATATATCTAGTCAATACTAGAACTAAGACCCATGATCTAAAAATGAAAATCTACAGTAGCATCATGAATAGATTCTACAGTAAAATCCTCATTAGTGATAGTGGGAGTTAAACATTCATAATTTTCATTGCAATCATCATATATAGGAGGCATAGTTATCAAAGTGAATTCGTGTGGTTGTCACAATTAGTGAAGCACATGTTTTAGTCTTAGTTGTTTTCTTCAGGAAGGAGCCATGAATAGGTATAGTCAAGTAAATGACTGCACAAGATTGATTAAGACATAAAGTAATGAATTAGTTTTATTTTTCTTAATTTTTTGATATATTATTTGTATTTTTAAGATTTTAAAATGAATTAGTATTATTTTTCTTAATTTTTTATATATTATTTGTATTTTTAAGATTTTAAAATAAATTAGTATTATTTTTCTTAATTTTTTGATATATTATTTGTATTTTTAAGATTTTAAAATGAATTAGTATTATTTTTCTTAATTTTTTGATATATTATTTGTATTTTTTAAGATTTAAAAATGAATTAGTTTTATTTTCTGAATATATTGATATATTAATAGTATTTTTAGAAATAATACAAATTAAAAAGTTAACGTTTATTTATTTATTCAAAATTATTAATTACATAATTACTTTTGTTTATTAAAAGATTTATTTGAAATTCAAACAATAAAGAAATGTGGCATCGACCAACATGTTAATAAGATTGATATGATACTACTATCACATACATGCGTGCGAAACACTTGGATGCGGGACGGGACGGGATGGAACTCAGAAGTTAAGTGTGCTAGTGCTAGAGTAGTGGGAGGATGGGTGACCGAGCGGGAAGTTTGACCACGAGTAAGTAATTTGACTAGAGATAATTGTAGTTAGACACTAAGCAAATAATACAAATTCTGAAGAAGAAAAAAGGAAGTGAAAAAAAGGGAGTGAAAAAAGGGAGAGAAAAAAAGGGAGAGAAAAATTGGTGTGAAAAATAATTAGAAACCCAAATGAATTAAGGAAATAAACGAAATAAAGTTTAGTCCCGGTTCATGTGGTCAACCAGGACTAAAGGTCCTCCGACCCCCGGCTCCGCCACCCGCCCACGTGGCCGGGCCTTTAGCCGCAGTTCGTAAGCGGCGCGACTATAGGGGGGGGGGGTCTTTAGTCGCGCAGAGCTAGTCCCGGTTGCGCGGCCGGGACTACTGGCCCTGGCGAACCGGGACTATAGGCCTATTTTCTACCAGTGTCATTTTGCCATTTTTCTTTTCTATTTCTGTTGTTTTATGTTCACCGAATTTATTTGTTCATAATTTATTTGTTTCAAACCTTAAATGTTCAAATTTATAAATTTTTCAAATCAAAAAAAAAATCGGATAAAAATTGTTTAAATTTAAAATTTGTTGATGAAAAAAAAATGTTCAGATTAAAAATTGTTTAAATTTGAGAATTGTTCATATGTAACATTTGATCATGTTTAAAATCGTCTATGCTTTAAAAGTTGTTCAAACTTAAAAATGGTTCAAAATTAAAATAGTTCATATTTATAAAAATGTTGAAACTTTACAAAAATGTGTAATATTGGAGATTTGTTGTTATTGTAACTTGTGATGGGAGATGCCAAACATGATCCTAGCACCAAGATTTAGATGTGTATACAAAAAGCCTCATTTAGATGGTTTCAAACTTAAAACTAGGTGGGATCCCAACCGACTCCATGCCGACAAGACTGGAGGCCATTACCCAAATGGTCATTCCTTGTTTCCACATTATCGTCATCCACTGCCTCTTCTCTGTTCAGGCTATCATCAAGGAAATCGTTCGAAGTGTCTGCATGAGCACCTGCTCGATGTAGAGAAGACTGATGTTCATTCCTTCTTACCACTGCCTTTTCTCTATCTTCATCGCTAAGCTCAATGACTTCCATAGAGAAGTCCTTTCGGAACAACAACAACTTATCCTGCATTTTTTAGACATAAATCATTTATTCTAAAATTTGAATACAACAAAACTTCAAAACCACAAGGCTCAATATTTAACTCGGTGATGTTAAATATATCCATATTATCGAACCCCTTGATGTACAAAAACACGTGAAAGCCGCAATCACATCTACGTATTCAGTAATTACCACATGAGGTATAAAAGAAGTCATTAGATATTTTCAGACTACGGTTTGTTGCATCCACTTAGTTGTTACTTTGGTGCTCAACATACTGTGTTTCTTCATCATACCCAGATGTGTCCATACCATGCGTAGTGGATAAATAAAACTCCAGATTAGTTAACACGTCATGTGCCTCCTTTTCATCTTCCCCTGGCTAGGAATCAAGGATATATTTCTTTTTCGGCGCATGGGATACAATAACTATGGAATAGAGATGATTCTAAAAAATTGGAACATATATCTGGAATAAAACAAACCTTCACCGCATTCTTCACTTTGTCATCTATGAGATCATGGGCCAGATATGTAGTTCCCTTTACTTCCACTAAGTGTTTCTCGAATAAACAAAGAGACAAAAATCTTTGGTAAAGATTAACAACATAAAGAAATACATGAGGTAGGTTATTAGATAAGTACTTACAACAGAAAATTAATTCAAGATAAGTGCATCATATAAGTTCCGTGACCAAAGGTCGCATACTAAATGCAGGATGTTAGACCGCATCAGACCATCTGGTTTGAAGGAGTCAACAAAATATGCTCACTTATCTCATAGTCACCATATTTCAATGCAATACCTTCCAGAGTTCTGTCCAAAACATTTTTCTAGTACCAAATTTCTTTTCTGTTAGTATGACTGAAATTTTCCAATTTGCCATAGCAACTATTCTCCCACTTAATAAACTGAAAAGGACATAAAGAAATAATTATGGAACAAAACAGATGATTAGTAAATCATAATTATAGATTTGTACTTAGAGAAAAATTCTCCAGCGACTTCACTACCATTTCCTGAAAGGGACATTAACAAATATGAAGTTGCATAAAAAATCTGGTGCATTCATCATGTGCAGTTTTTACCCCCTTCCGATTCCATTTCAATCCCCCATGGTTCACGTTCTTCTCTTCTTCAAAAATGTTCTTGAACATGCCATCAGTGCATATGTTAATTCTACATGGTTCTTCCATTCCCAAAGTATTATCCTCAACACAGTCCGCCAAAACAACCTTTGAAAAATGATTCTATAGTTACACTTCACAAAAAAGAGAAAAACGATTACTTGCAGCATCTCCTAGTAATTACAAAAGCAGAGGCAGACAACTATTTAATCCATCTTAATTCTTATTATCTAGATCACTCTTCAAGTCTTCAAACACCAGGTAGGACCGGTCAATCTCCTACAATTTCTCCAGCTTATGCACGTCGTAAATTGTCGTACTGGTTGTATATTGGCACTTCTCATGTTTGTGATGATCCCCAATATGATGGTCACATTGTCCACCTAGTCACGATGAACGTGGCGGATTCAAGGCAATGAGATTGGTTGTCACACTCTAGCACGCTGCTTTGGGAATCCCCTCTATGCACCAACTTGTAATTCCGCGAACCCTAGTCCATGACCACCATTGTTGTTGCTCTCCCTCAGCAGTTACGGCCCCCATATATACTCGTAATTATACTTATGACCATGGTGCATCACTACCTTATCACCTGCATCTCGTGCATGAATGCATGAAGATTGATTTTAAAAATAGACAATCCTGATCCCAAACTCAAGTAAGTTAGGTGCTAAGCCAATATAATGAATGAATGAGTTATGTCATTCGACATTTGATTGTACTAAACTGCGTATCTTGGATGGAAAACGACGGAATTTCGAAAAAAATCGACCGAATGGCGAGATTCGACGCTTCTAAGCGCAGCAATGTCGAGCAAGTCTAAAAATAATTAACAATTCATTCAAAATATCACTATCAGGAAGAGAAGGATTCTTTCTTAAAAAAATATGCAAACAACAATTCAAAAAAAAAATTTGTTGGATGTCTGATCCTAAATGCATGATCAATCAAGACAAATAACAACATATCTGACTGTTCATGAGCGAGCGATGGTGACATCCAATTTTTTTTATTATGCACACACATCTACAAAGTGAAACTCAAAGTAATAGTAAACACATCAATCTATATCTGAATCATCGAGAAGAAAAATAATCGACGGATATAGAAATAGCAATGGGTGGAGATAAATGACAGAATCTCTTCAACACCACCACAGTGCGCTACTACAGCTAGCTGAAGCTCATGCCCTGTCCTACGAGAATCCATTTGGCCCAGAGACATAGGAGTACCATGGAGGTATCACTGCTTGCGCCTTCTTCTTCAACTCTGGGATGCCCGCGAAAGACCGGGATGGCCGCGCATGACGCGTGCTCACTCTGCACCAAGTGGTTGTCGCGCGACAGGGAGTTCTTAATTTACAGAGTGGACACGCCCATTTACAGCAAGGACTGCCTTGACGAGCAGATGCAGCTCGACGCGCCAAGCGGCCGCCCAGAGGCACAATCAGTTCTCTTTGGGAAGTCCGGGCGTGGGCACCGCAGCACCAGAAGTCTAGTGAGACGTCCGTCGCGAGCGAACCAGCGATAGAGCGAAGCCGGGCTTGGGCCGTCGCCATCGAGGGCGCCCACCCGAGTGGCGCAGGGTCGCTTCTCGCCGGACCGAGGAGGACGGGAGACCGGCTGACATGCTAGTCTCATCAGGAGGCTGGGTCTGTGTGTCCGCCTCCAAAGACCTCGCCGAGCCGACGCCCACAGCCGTCTCAGACTTGACCAACATTGCAACGACAAAAGTAGAGCGACACTCTGATCATGTCGTCATCGCTCGGTGATTCAGCGGTGCCAGAAAGGATCCGGAGCAGGCTTGGCCAATGAAGAGCTTGTGGCCGACGTTGCCCTTGACATGTCCCGAAGAGTCGTTCTGCCTAGAATTCCGGCTGAACGCGATCAACGAGTCTCCAGCCAAATACTGGGTTGGAGGTGTGGGCGTGGTGCCTTCGGCTGAAAAACTGCAATCACGTGACCGCGCCTCCGATCTGAGGACAGAAACCCTCGCTACCCCCTCACGACGCTTCAATCCTGGCATCCTCACCACAATTGAAGAGAACCGGAAGAAAGGAAGAAAGAAAGAAGGTTCAGATCTGCATCATGAAGTCCCTTGGAGAAGAATCCTGCACCTTTCTAACTCGTACGCACGTCCCGGCCGAATATTCCTCTGTCATCCAACGCAAATGTGACTCTCGAGCCTCGCCAAGCGGAGGACTGAGCCTTCCCTACGCCAAAGAAGGAGAGTAGACCTTGATGGACCACCGCCACATCTTGAGCTCAATTCCCGCACTGCGGATTTCCTCTGTCGCGGGTGGCTCCGGCGCCAATCCTGGTCCATCCAGGGCCTGGGTTCATCACCCTCACAGGTGTCCCCTTCCATGCCTCCGTTTCATGGCAGACTCCGATAGTGACCTCACTTCCCTCTGGTCATGGTGCGGCAACCCCGGATCTTATCCTCTTCTTCTGTTTGATCGGACAGGATGAAGACCATGGCGAGGTAGGGCAATCGTTCCCAACGCCGGTGAGTTGTGTGGGAAGGAGGCCACCGGGTGGGCCGGCGCGGGGACGGCTGCACCGGCTCTGTGAGCTGACGCGAGGCCGCACGTAGTCGACGGGGAGGAAGGGGGCAGGGCCTCGCGTTGGAGAAGGAGGGGCGGGGATGCCATCAGAGGTGGGGATTTGTCGAGTCCAGGAGATGCGTAGGCTCGCCATGCCAGGCTAGAGAATTTCCACAAATATCGTGTGAGGAACCGTTTCGTGGCAAAGGGTTGTATTAAGTGGTTTGGTGGGAGGGTAAAACTGTCTTTTTATGTAGGACGAAAATTTTGGCAGAAACCTTAATGTCTTTATTATTATTAATTATTATTATTATTATTACTAGTTAAATGCCCGTGCGTTGCAACGGAATAGAAAAATTAGATATAGATATTGATTGAAACATCATCTTCATAAGTTATGTGAGTGTTCTTGCATGTGTCTTATAATTGGATAAGTTATGTAGAATGGCGATGAGCCTCGTGCCGTGGTAATGTAACTTTGTCAACCCGCATTATGTATTCCTTGATACGGTTAGAATTAGGCGTCCATATTTTACTTATGTCTAATTTTTATGTGGAGAATATCATGAAATAAGTAAACAATTCAATTCCAAGAAATAGATGGCAAAGTAGCAGCATATGGACATGTCAGTGCGATGGATTCATCGCATGGGGTATTCCGCCTATCGGCGAGTCTTTTCTTGCGCCGAGCTAGCAGTTTCTGCTTTTCCTTAAGTGGTATGTTGTGCCAATATTGTCTTTGACGGGCGTTCATCTCTTGTCTCTCCTTGGCAGCTACATGTCGCTTTGCCTTTCTCCGGCGGGCATTTCTCTCATCTATCGTTTTATTTTGCTTGGCTGCTCTTCTTCGGGCATTCATCTCCTCCATTTTTTCAGTTCTTAAGCTATTTCGCCGTGAAACCCATCTTGCTTGATTTTTGTCGTTTCTCGTGTTTGCAATTTCCTCGTGTTGACGATCAGTTGTGGTTTCCAAAATAAGTTCAGCAATGTTTCGTTCGCCCTAGAGCATTGCAAGGTAGCAATCCGCTTCAACCCTTTCACCTTTGGAAAAGAAACTGCATTAATATAACTATAACTCATGATGTAGAAGTTCATGAATCATGAATCTATCTGGTTGATAATTAGCGTAATTATATTCAGATGGATGCAATGTTTAAAATGCACCAGCATAGAAAGGTATCTTTGAAAGTTTCACCGGGATCTGTTAGATGAGCTGGCGTGAGGGTACTATCTATTGAAAATGTTAAATATGCTTTAGTCGGTACGTCGTTGTAGTCATCTGCATGTTGTTGTGGTTGTGACATCTGCATAAAAAGAATATATAAGTGCACAATTATCAGGGCCGTCTCCTATGAAATTTGAGGCCTAGGAGCGAATTAGAAAATGAGACTCTATAAAACATAAAAATACCATAGGACCAATATTAAATCATCCTCTTCAATATGCTCACTTACGAGCAATAGTTTGAAATATCAATTGTCTAGTTTTCTTTTAATAAAATATCTAATCATATCTTCATTGGTGTGTATCCAATCTTTGTAACATGGTAAATTAACAAAAAAAAATGTGCGTGTCGAAACTTTGACGAAAAGGGGTCTTACAATATGTGTTCTCTTTGTTTACATTTTCCCGAATTATCAATCAACATTGCTCAGTACATTTGGTCAAGCTAGATAGCTTGGTAAGGTTCACAAAAATACTATACCACAAGCACCATGTTGGTTCGAATTCAGAAAGTACTAAATCAAACATAATAACCTAGCTGTTCAGAATTGAAAAAGAAACACGCTCATCAAAAAGCGCACACACCGCGAGCAGCCACTTGACTGATTCCGCCTAGCTACCGTAGGCCAGCAAGCAGGTTGATCTATTCCCTGTTGTGAGGAAACGCTCATGAAAGACCACACACACCATCGAGCAGTTACTTGACTGGTTCCAGTAGGTACGTGAGGCAAGCAAATTGGTTGATTCACTTTGGCTTGCTGATCGAACTGTCTATTTTTTCTGTCTGATTAGACCATCCTGAGGAACACGACAATAACAGTACTCTTACAACATATGGTAGCGCAGAGATATTACAAACAAGACCGTGTATGAGGTACGTTTGAGCAGAGTACGTTGGATGGAGCGCCGGCGGAGAGAGTCACGGTGATACGGGAGGATTTTAGCCAGGTCGACGGAAGGGCGAGACTATGACAGACGGTGTTTCTGTGATGTCGGCAGAACAACGATATTGTGCGGTAATTATATAGTACTACTCGGTTGCATCATAATTAGGAGGGGACATATATTCCTACGGAGTAGAACTCCTAGGCTTTTTTTTCCAGCGATTGGTTTATTTTGCGACTGGCTTATTTAGCGATTAACGAAGACGTGGTAGAGTAGGACTCTAGGCTTTTTTCAACGTTGACGTGTTAAAGTAGGACTGCTTGATTTTTCCAACGTTTGGCTTTGTAGGATAGCTGGGAGCTAGGCGAGCGGACGTACGTACCACCTACGACGTACCATGTCGTTAGGAAAAATTATATAGTAGAGATTATTATTATTATTATTATTATTATTATTATTATTATTATTATTATATATTATATTATATTATTATATTATAACCTTAACTGTCTTAATATATATATTATTATATTATTATTATTATTATTATTATTATTATTATTATTATTATTATAGGTAAAGATCTATCCAGACCACAGCAAATGATTTTTAACCAAAAGTAAGTACATATACATACAGATATACACATGTGGAGACAAGCAGCTACACGAACTCAACATCACAGCCAGGCCTTACCACTTGTGGATGCTATACATGTACAGCCACCGGCAAGCAATCTACTCATACAGCAGCGCATCTAGGTTCAGTTTCCGTACAAACAACAATATTCAGTTTGTGAATACTGATAGCAACAACCATGAGCACAGGCGTGGGTAGCCAGAACTAAATGACCAGATATATGTACAGTTATTTGTATATATCATCACCGCCAGCCGTTAAGCACAGTTATGTATTTACATTTATTTTGATTCACAGGTAAATTATTGCTGGAAATAACCAACTGGGCTAGCCCCCTTCCATTACTTATCATAACAGAAGTAACAAGTTCTTTTACATCAGAGAGAATGAAAGACAGAAGGGGACAGGGAATAAGTCCAGCTAGAAAATAGGGGTACCGTCCAGGAAACCCGCTGAAAGTGCTCGGCCTCGAGCACCCCTACGGGGCAAAAACCTGCTGGTATTACTCCCCCTCTACCCTAACCAAAACGAAACAGAAGTCTCAACCAACCATACAGCCAAGCTTTCACAGTAACGACAACTGAACAAACACCACCAACAGGCCAACAAAAACAACCAACTTGAAGATCTTTTGAGCCAGCAAACGCGCCCACAACAACCGAGTCTTGTCACAGCAACAAACAACTTCATCCTTCCAACATCAGCACCCCAGGCACAGTGGTCGTCGAGGATCCCTCTGCAGCACTTGTTTCTTCAATCAGAGACAGAGCTGCTTTCTTCAGCTGTCTCGCCCCCTCTGTAATTGCCTCCTTCTCCCCCTCCGGGTATAGCCCTGCCCAGTAGATCAGGTAGGAACAAGCAGTGAAGATAATAGTAAGAGGAGTCCGCAAAACATATTTATCAAATGTCACTTTATTCCTGATCGTCCAAATGGCCCAGTAAAAAGCGGCTAAAACCAGGGTAAAAAATTATTGCTGGAAATAAAAGAATTATGTGCAGTACTAGTAACAGGCTGCTGAACTACTGCATGTACATTGTAAATCAATGAAACGACATGGACAGTTAAAGTAAATCTATGAGCAGCTACCTCCCAACCAATCCTTGCTCCATTACTTAATTACTTTGGGAAAAAAAAGATTCCAAGCTATGGTCAGTCATACACAAGCCACCCAAATCACGCACGAGGGAAACGGCAGGGCACTATACTGAAGAAATCACACGTACAACATTCAGATTAGGAGTGTCGGGCATCTTACACAACTCTGTTTAGGTGCAGTTTAGGTGTAGTTCCAGCAGTGATCAAGCACGTACGTAGGTGCACAACTCTGAAAATTAAGCTTTGTCAATCTGGGGCCATGTACCCTAGCTTAGACATGCAGTGCAGGGCTGGCCTTATATGTATGATGAAACAAAGGGGAACAATTATGTCCTCTACACACCAGCTTCCATCTAGAGCTTCGTATGAACTATTGAATAATATTATCAGAAGCGTATCTATGAATTTCTTTCTTAGATTCTTCACGATCAGATGCTTTTGAATATTTTTTTCTGCTCTTGCTTGAAGTAATGTATTTGGCTGATTTATTTTCAGTACTTTGTTAGGGAAGTTATTTGTTTGATAGTAAAAACATTTTGGATTAATGACATAACCGGGATAGTTTGTTGCTCTCTTCTAGTAAGAACTTTTTCTTGCCTGTGTATGATCCGAGCCGAAAATATGCATGAGCCTCGATCATAAAGTGACAGTTCTGAAAATCAGAGATTTCATATTACTTAGACGGACTGTTCGAAACTAGAATTCTTTTGAATTAATAAGATAATTGGAGTAGTTTGTTGCTCTCTTGTAAGAAATTTGCTTTGGCTGTCCATTTCTTAGATGAGGGCGCGTTCTCTCTTTACGTCTTCTCCCATGTCTCAGTTGTGTGAACACCTTAAGGTGTAGCACCTCTTCCCAGCAATAAGTCTAGCATCCTTCAATGCCCCGCAAACCCATCCTTGCTGCCCACCTCATGCCTCTCACTGCTGCAGAAGGTCAAGAAATGCCCTGTTCCAGCAGTGATCAAGCACGTACACTACGGGAGAAAACCCCTTTCCCGTGTGCCAGAAGCACACGGTAAAGGGAAAACAACGCACGGTAAAGTCTTTGCCGTATGCTTTTGGTCGTGGCACACGGCAAAGATTACACGGTAGATAATTGCACGGTAAAAAATTCTTTCCCGTGTGCATATTGTCGTGGCACACGGTAAAGATAAAAATGGGTCCCACCCACACTTGGCCGCGCACGAAACGGGAACGGAAAAAGGTGGGCCCAAAATGTCAGTCTTTCCCGTGTGCAAGCACACGGCAAAGAATTTTGAATCTTTGCCGTGTGCCTGCACACGGCAAAGACTGATATGTTGGGCCCACCTTTTTCAACCCACCGTGGGCCACACCTTTTCCAAGTGTTTGACATGCATGAGGAATAAGAAGAAGCAATTTTACCGAGTTATACTCCTGGGTGGAGGGGTACTTCTTGATGGCGTTCTTCCTCTCGCAGACCAACCCCTTCGTCGCCTCGATCCGGACCACGGCGGCGACACGGGCCTCGTAGAGCATGTCTGTCACCGCCTTGACCGCCTTCGTCGTGAGGATCTTCCGGGACACCTCCTCCTGCCCCTCAGCGCATCGAAAGTACCGCTACAATTAAACAAAAGATGTGGTGTTAGTTCATTCGATGAGATGTAGTTTAGGAAATATGGTAGCTTTTACTTACCCAGAAATCCTGGAGCACGGCCTCATACTTGGTGCCGTGGGTGATGTCCGCGCCGAGCTTGTAGTCCAACCAGCGAACAGCTGGCACTGCTGGAGTGTCATCACCGCGTGACACCATCCCGGGGTAGTGGGTCTTGAGAAGAGCACCCAGGACGTGCGACACGCTACGCCCCGGACCGAGCCTCTTGAACCTGTTTGTAAGATCAGAGAGCAAAAAAATATTAGTTCCAATATTTACAATAGATGTATGATGCAAAATACAAGAATAATTGTAAAACAATAGACAGAGTAGCGCGAAATAAAATATAATTACTATAAATCTTACCCGGTGCCCTGTGGCTGAAGCAAAGGTCGAGACGCGGTGGGCACGTCGTTTGGGAGCGACACCGGACCCCGCAGGTACACCTTGCTGGTGACCTCCTGCTCTCCCCCTCCTCCTCCTCCTCGTCGTCCTCCTCCGTGCCATCAGGTGGCGGGAGATAGTCCTCCTCCTCCCTCCTGCTCCTCCATGTCCTGCTCGTGCCTCTGCGGCTCCTCCACCATGACCTCCTTCCCTCGGCCAGTCTCCCCCTCCGTCCTCTGCCTCCTCCTCCTAGTACTGTCGGTCCTAGTCGACGTAGCGGCGGTTCTGGAACCTCCGCCGCTTCCCTCCTGTGCCCTCCGCTCCTGCTCCTGCCGGAGGGACTCCTGGTACACCGCGTCGATCGGCCGCCCCTTCCTCGTGCCCTTCTGCCGCCCCTGGACGACTCGGGCTCGCCCAAGGGGGTCCTCCTGCCTGCTCTGGGTCCTACCATGTTGCTGTGGCCTGCAATGACAAACATTAAACCAATTAGTAATTAATATAAAGCATTTGAGGCAAATAAGAAATAAATGAAAAGCATGTGTGGAGCAAACAGAAATAAATGTAAAGCATGGAAAGAAAATGAACTAAGTAAATTTACTACAAAGCATACATATATTGGTTTGTGTCGGGATCATCTGGATCTGGAGCACTAGTGTCATCAACGTCGGCCTCATCATCACTATCACGCGTGTCATCAACGTCGGGCTCCCCCTCTTCGGCGGTGTGGTTGTTCTGTGCACTTAACCGCTCGAGTAATGCCAAGTCCTCAAGGTCCTCAACCTCTTCTTCGACGTCGTCACCGCCAACGTCTACTTCCATATCCTCACCTCCCGTCAAGTCGATCACGAAATGGCCGGTGAGAACCATCGTCCTCTTGGAAGAATTCTCCCTCATATGTGTCCGTGTTTATGAGAGGGTTATAGTCGGAGTCGATTGGCATTGGCAATTTACCATATGGCGACACCTTGTACGGGACATCGTAATCCCGCAGACGAGGGATAGTGCACGCGTATGGGAGGTAATACTTGCGTCGCCTCTTGAGCCACGATATAGACATCTGGGCAGTCCAATATCTTTTCTCGATTAATTTCGACTAGCCCAACAGCCGGTTCTCCTCTATAATGCACCGGATCGAACCACTTGCACTTGAAAAGAACAACCTTAGGATGCGGTCCTCCTAGTCTTTTCCATTGTAGTTCGTATATTTCTTCAAGTATTCCGTAGTATTCTACTCCATTGCATACGGTTAACACTCCGCTATTTGTTGTGCTTCGATTAGGCCGAAGCTGCTCGTAGATGTTGGTTCGGAAGCGAAACCCATTGACGTCGTAAGTGTCGTACCTACGGACCTTATAGTGAAAACTCATGGCAAC
>JAPCYS010003782.1:0-15484 GCA_028641055.1 Alopecurus myosuroides
GGTGGTGTCACGGCAGATGCCATAGGATGGCTAAAGATGTGGGGACGATGGATGCTGGAGGCGCTCGGGGAGGGATCACGCAGCGAGTAGCCGCGTGAGGATGAATCTAGCACTACAAACAACAAGATCTACCCAGGTTCAGGACCCTCGTGTGGAGGTAAAACCCCTACTCCTGCCTTTCTCTCTTTGTATTCGTGTGTCACCGAGTAGCCACAGTACAAGTTATGCCTACAACCGAGTAGCCACTCTCCTCTCTGGGCAACTGTAGCCTCTAGTTGTGTCGTCCCTCGCGCAGGAGGAGGCAGGGCACCTTATATACTGGTGCCCAGCCGGATACAGCCAAGATGTCGACATAGTGTGTACACTGCACACTTCCAGCTTCCCGCTGACAGCTTTGGCTTCCAAGTTTGTCTCCGTGTGGAAAGTCGTTGTGCAAAACCAAGAAGTTGATCTGTTATCACTGACACTGTCACGGGGTGGGTCCCCCTAACGTGCGACGCCCTGCTGACACCCTGGCGCGGATAAGCACGCGCTCTGCAGATGAACAGTGCCCCAGTACGGACCCAGGATACGCGGGATCCTGTGTCAGAACGGCTCCTTTGACTTCTGGCCCGAGTAGGAGACCGCCGTTTCTACTCGGACCACTTCCTCTACCCGGAGGAGAATAACTTCCTTGATTCTTCCTTCTGGCCATCAGTGTGTACGGCCGAATAGCAGTCGACCGGGTAGCGAGTACCGGGTAGCCAGCTACTCTGCCAAACGTTCCTTCTGATCTTGCCCTTAGCACCTGCCTTTACCCTACTCGGGGGTAACCCCCGACATTAGTCCCCGAAGCTGGTAGAGTCCTGCGAACTCGTTCACTGGGCTCTGCCAGCTTAAAACCAATCTTGCCTCTGAACCTTATGTTGCTGAGTAGAACCTCCGAGTAGCCCCCAATTCTGGCTCGAGTCTCTTCTCTTCCGAATAGAACTATTTCTCTTCTCTGTCGCCGAGTAAAATGACTTTGCGGAATTCCTGGAGAGAATCTCGGCGTGGCAGACCAAATCCACCTTTCCGCACTGCAACTGGGCACGTGTCACGTTCTCGTACCCCCGACGCCTCGGTGCCCGGGATATGGCAGGCCACGCGCCCATCACTGCGGCCTGGGCCCACCGGCCCGTTAGGTCACATCAAGTGCAGTTATCACCCATGATCTCGACGTGGGATCGATTGCGGCCGTTACGCGCGCAAACCGCGCTGTGTGCGTTTCTAACCGGCCCACACCCCACGTCGCACGATTTCCGCGCACAAACTGATCCCACTAACTCCATCAGTAACGGCTACCCGAGGGGAGGGATAAATACCCCCTCGGTAACTCCTCTTTCCCCTTCCTGCTCCCATTCACTCCTTGTCTCTTCCCATCTCCGCCGCCACAGAGCGCTTCCGCCGCCGCGCTTCTCACTGCGCCGCTGCTCCCTGCGACGCCGAAAGGCTAGCAAATCCCATCAATCTTCCACGAATCTCCACCAAATCTCCTCTTCTCGATGGCCCGCGACGATGATGCCCGCGCTGGATGGGCTGGATCCAAGGTCACGGCAGACGATTGCCAGTGGCTGGTGAAGACCCGCCGGGTTCCCGTCGGCGTGCGCTGCAGGCCCTCGAACAGCGAGCTCGTCCCCACTCCGGAGGCGGACGAGTTCGTCGTGTTCCTCGCTCACTTCAAGCGAGGATTCGGGCTTCCCGTCTCGGATTTCTTCCGCTCCTTCCTCAACCACTTCGGCCTCCAGCCGCACCACCTGCCGCCGAACGCCATGGTGATGCTCGCATACCACGCCGTGGTGTGCGAGGCGTTCTTGGGTGTGCGCCCCACGGTGCACACCTGGGCGCGCTACTTCTTCTTCCGGAAGCAGAGCGTGCCCAAGCCGGGTAGCACGGAGAGCACCCGCAGCATGACCAAGACTGGCAGCGCTATGATGCTGCAACACGGCGGGACCAACCACCCGCACATCAAGGGCCTCGACTCCGTGCGCAAGTGGCAGCGGTCGTTCTTCTACGTGAAGAACATTGCTGTTGAAGAGGGAGCGCCAATTGTGGATCGGATCAACCTTCCCAAGTGGACGAACACGGCGCATACCCAGCAGAATTGGGGATACAGGACACAACTCCTAGGCGACATCCTCCAGATCAACAAGCGCCTCATCGAGTTGAAGGATCTGGGGCTGAAGAGCGACGATCCGATCGCGTGCTGGATCTCCAGGCGAGTGCTTCCGCTGCAGCGCCGTGCGCACCTCATGTGCTACATGGGGGGCAACAGAGACTGCACACGGACGACCACGTTCGAGTTGAGCAACGCGGATGTGGCCGTCTGGGCGCGCTCGATCATGAGCACCGGCCTCACCGACAACTGGCAATACGGCTTCGTGCCGTATAGCCGCGAGAAGCCCATCGGACAGGTTGGTACTTTTATGTTTTATCCTTGTATCATGATGCCGAGTAGATGGCTTTCTAGCTTAGGATGCTTAGTATTTGCATGCTGTGCCGAGTAGAACACCTATTAGTGTCTCCTAGGCTTTATGTGCTTTGAGCTTGTACGCCATGTCGAGTAGAGAACACTTGCTAGCATCTGTTAGGCTTTATGTGCTTTGTGTTTGCACGCCATACCGAGTAGAGAACACTTGCTAGCATCTGTTAGGCTTTATGTTCTTTGTGTGTGCACGCCATACCGAGTAGAGAACACTTGCTAGCATCTGTTAGGCTTTATGTGTTTTGTGTTTGCACGCCATACCGAGTAGGGCACTTTCTAGTATCTGTTAGGCTTCATGTGCTTTGTGTTTGCACGCCATACCGAGTATTGGATCTTAGCCTAACACGCTTTGCACTTGTATCTTGTACCAAGTAAGATTCCCTTGCGTTGCTCAACTAATTTGACTGCCTGCTTGTATTTTCGGCACCTTGACCGCCAGCTCACTGAGAACCAGGAGCTCCTTGAGGCCAACTGGGACCCAGACCGGACGGAGGATGATGAGACCGCCTACGACACCCAGGACACCCTCTGTGTCCCTCATGCCGATCAGCATGGTAAGCACCACATCGATGCTTCCATTCGGGATTGGTCCGAGGACGATGAAGAAGGTGACTGAGCTTGCCTCTGCAGCTACGGGTACCGCTATTTCTCCTTCCTTTCCGCTTCTCACCTGCTTCCTCTCTTCTATTCTGCAGACGACGCCGACGCGGACGAGGAAGACGAGGACGTCTTCGACATCGATCCGCTTGCGGTGGCCGCTCCCAACACTCGGAAGAGGGCGGGTAGCGGTGCTCAAGAGCCCGCCGCCAAGAAGCCGAAAGCCGAGAAGAAGAAGAAGCAGGTTTCGGGCCGAAGGCTATCCCCTTCCCGCAAAGGGTAAGCAATTCCCCTCTGGTTTACATCTTGTCGATGCTTCCTGGTGTTCTTCTTTCCTTCCCCTTTTCTGAACTTCTTTTTCTCTTCAGCGCTCCCTTGGACGCTGATGCTGCTGCCGCTCCCGCCAAATCCAAGAAGAAATCACCCGTCGACCCCGAGTCGCTCATCGATCTTGATGAGGGCGAGGAGGAGCCAGCCGCGCGGGATAGGACGCGTGAGCCTTCTCCCGCGAAGGAAGAAGAAGAAGGCACCAATGCCCAGGACACGGGCGCTGGTGCCCAAGATATGGACACAGAGCAGCAGGCCCGCGCAGAACAAGATGCGCAGGATGCTGCTCAAGATGAGACCCCCTCTTCTCCTCCAGCTGCCACAGCTGGGGGGAACGATGAACAAGACGCCGAGTACCAAGACCGCGTCGCCCTTGAGCGGCAGGAAGAGAACCAGGAGCAGCCGGAAGCTGAGGCTGCTGTCCAAGATGACCTCGCGGCCCCGCCGCAGGTAGAAGTAACAGGAGATGCACAACCAGATCCCGCTTCCGAGCAGCGGGTTGAGACGACTGCGGTGGAGCCGAACCCGCAGAGCCAAGCGCAGCCAGACGCTGCGCCGGGTAGCCAGTCTCCAGTGCCGCCTACCCAGCGGGCTGCTCCACCCGCTGCACCAAGCTCTCCGCCGCCCGCGAAGAAGACCAAGACTGCACCGAGCCCTCCAGCCAAGCAGGTCACCAAGAAAGCGGATGCCGCCAGTAAGCAGGCCATCTAGCCTGACGCTCCGGTCCGCAAGAACCCATCGCGCAACGCTGCGCTGGATTCTACCAAGATGCCACCACCAAAGCTGCCCGTGAAGCCTGCCGCGACGACTGGGCAGCTCACCATCGGCGCTACTGGCAGCTCGGCAGGCGCAACCGCGGGATCAAGCGCTCAGGAACCGCCTAGCTACCTGCCCTACATGCTGCAGATGAGCAAGCAACATAACATCAGTCTGAGCAAAACCGAGCAGCGGCTTGCTATCACGAAGGGCAAGCAGGCCACGGCGGTGGACTCCAAGTTGCCAGCAAAGCACAAGCCCCTCTCGATCTACTCGCGGGAGATCCAAGAGACTGAGGTGGTGTCCCTGTGCTTGAGCAGATGATCGACCGGGTAGGCTTCATCGAAGCGGAGTGGGATAGCGAGGTCCTTGGCAACAAGACCTGGCACGGCCTGGCCTTGGGCACGCTGGACCATTGGCGTACTGACTGGAACAAGGCGGACATGGGGTACAATCCCATGACCATTTCGTCCACCACCAGCACACTGGCCGCGAGGATGTATGTCCACCGCAAGGCCGCTGAAGATCTCGAACGGACCTATGCTGTAAGTTTTGCTTGCTTTCTTCGAGTTGTGGTTTCTTGTTACGAGTTGCGATTTTCCTTCTTCTTCTATTTTCTCTTTCTCCTTATCCATCATCCAGTCCCCGAGATTCGGGCCGAGTAGACGGGTACTCAACCGAGTTGCCGTCTTCTCGGGCCAAATCTTCAAAACAATGTCTAACTCATTTTCTTTCTCCTTCTCAGAATAGCCTCTTGAAGAGGAATACCCTTTACCGGCGGCTGCTCTGGAACCACTCCATCGCTAAGAGGCGCCTTGAGGCCCTGGAAGCGGAGCGCAAGACCGATGCTGAAACGGAGAAAGCAGCCCTGGACCGTGCCCTCCAAATTTCAGCACTCGAGAGTAAGCTTCTAGCTATTCGGTTAATGCGTTTTTGTTTACGCCCGTATGTGCTCTTTGCTCTAACTCCTTCTACTCTGTAGGCAAACTTGAGACGCTGACAGAGGAACACAAACACTGCCATGTCTTCGTGGAGTCTGCTGAGAGCAAGATTAAGAAACTTGAAGGTGGGTTGCCGTCTTCTTGGTTATTTTACTCCTTTCCCTTGGCTACCCTGCTCACTGTGCCGCTTCTGTCCGCAGAAGAGTACAAGAAGTTCCGTGAGGAGCATCTTGACTGTCTGAAGTCTGCCGAGTTGAAGCAGCAGATCGAGAGCCTGGAGGTAGAGTTCAGGACCAGACACCTCGCCGAGATGGAACCGGTGCAAGTCCAACTGAAGACTGCCCTCCAGGACGCCCTAGACCTGACTGCCAAGAAGGACAAGATGGAGGCAGCCTTCAAGGCCAAGCAGCGGGCCCTTGAGTCGGAGAACGAAGTGCTAAAGAAAAGCAATGTGGACCTCATGAGCGAGCTGGCCGAGTTCCGCAGGGTTGAAGAGAAGCACATTGCGGATGAGGAGAGCTAGAGAAAGAAGCTGGAATCGCTACTCTGCGAGCTCAACAGTAAGTTCTCGCTTCTCGGCATCTGCTTGTTTCCGTCTTCTTCTGTTTGGCTTGATTTGCATCTCTTTTCTGCCTCTGTTTCTAATCTCTTTCTGATAGCAATTGTAGAAACCTTCCCCGACCTCTACTCGACTTGCACGCCTCCCTTGGCTAAGGCGCAAAAGATTCGAACAGAGAAGGGTCTGCCCACGGACACCAAGTCTTCAATTGAAGATAACCTTTCGAGCATGCAGACACAGCTTCAGCAGCTTAGGGGCTTGGGCACTGACTTGGTGCGCACCGCCTTTAATCTGCACTCTCTGTTCTGGCCACAAGATGATGCGCCAGCAACCATCCGCGCGCTCGCCGAGAAACTTAACGGCGCCAAGTCCGAGTTGAAGAAGTGGCGGGCATCCGGAGCTCGGGCAGGCGCCAACATGCTTATCCTCTTCATCTGCAGCTGGTATGAGAATCTAAATCTCAATACCATCCTCGAGATGCGCCGGGACTCGAAGTGGGAGAAAGATCCCGAGTGCGTGACTCGCCGCCAGGCAGTCGCGTACGAGATCGCCTCCTACGCCGATACCGCGCGCTTCATCGAGGGCCTCACTGAGCCTGACACGGAGGCGGAGAGCGAGGGCGATGAAGATGACGACGAGGAAACCGAGTCGGAAGACTTGGGCTGCTTTGAAGAGACGAGCGCCGAGAAGGGGAAGCGCAAGGCCGTCGCGGGTAGCGACGAGGAGATCGAGAGCCAAGACGCCACCCAGGGTGCGGTTCCCGAGATGGGCTCATCTTCCGGCACGGCAGCCGGGGACACGGTGCTACCCCGCACTCAGTCCGACCCCATCTCGGTGGCCACCGCCACCTCAGATCAAGCTGCTGCCAACCCTGAAGCGGATGCCGCCAACGCCAACTCGGAGAATACCGCTACCTCGAGCTAGTTCCTTCCTGAAACACTTACGCTCTGAAACATTCATCAGATCCCCGGGATGCCGGGTGCAAATGTATCAAACAATTACTTTTCTCGTTGCTACTTAGTTTTTATTCCACTTGATGTTTTATACTTAGTAATTTGAGCAGCTTTGGCTCGATGCCGGGTTGCGTTATCATGCGAGTCCCCGAGTTGCATTTCTCATTAACTCCTCCTTTTTATCTCAGCTCTTACCTGCAACTTGTTGCTTTTTTGGTATTCGAGTCACAAAAGTTTAAAGTTGGAGTTTTAAATACTTAGCCACTTGAAACAGTCATAATAACGCTACCCACCACACAGTCGAAAAAAGTTAACAAAAACGAGTAAAAAACACTCTATTCGGTTGCCACACGCGTCCTTCCCTTTGCAATTTTTCATGTGTTCATTGACTCTTTGGCTTGTTCTCTGGCTTGCCATGAAGCCGGGTTGCGGACAGCAGCAGAGTCGCAGAGTGTCCGGTGAGTGTAAACACACTACTTTGTATGCTTTTGAAATTCTGAGTGGTTCAACCGAATAGACAGATATACGGCAGAATAGAAACACTTAGAACATTTTTGGACGAGGGCAGTCCCCGAGTTCAATTTCAGATTGCAGTGTAGAAGTTTAACTCGGATAAGAGAGTACATACACACTTTTTGCTCATGAATGAAAGCGATGAAGTAGAGCTACATTCCAGGGGCGTTTAGATTCCTCCCCAGCTTTATCCGGCCTGTTCTTCTGCGACGGTTGCGCATCTACAAGGTAGTACGCATCATTGTGTAGAGCCTTGCTCACAATGAACGGCCCTTCCCACGGAGGGGATAGCTTGTGCATCCCGGCTGTGCGCTGTACAAGCCTAAGGACCATGTCTCCTTCTCGGAAAACCCTTGGGTTCACTTTTCGGCTGTGATAACGCCTCAGGTTTTGCTGGTAAACAGTTGAACGTGACAGAGTGAGCTCTCTTGCTTCTTCTAGCAGGTCAACGTCATCTTCCCGAGCTTCTCTCGCCTCCGCCTCAGTGTAGAGGGTTACTCGGGGGGGTTATGCTCTAGGTCGATTGGCAACACGGCCTCAGCCCCGTAAACCAAGAAGAATGGTGTGTAGCCGGTTGACCGGTTAGGGGTAGGCCTTAGACTCCACAACACCGCTGGCAACTCGTCTAACCAACACCCTGGTGTTTTCAGTAGCGGCTCAATCAGCCTCGGCTTTATGCCTGCAAGCACCATGCCATTTGCTCTTTCCACCTACCCATTGGATGCGGGATGTGCGACAGACGCGACATCTAGTCGGATGTGCTTATCTCTGCAGAATCTCGCCATGGCTCCCTCAGCAAAATTCGTGCCGTTATCCGTGATGATGCTGTGTGTAACATCCACCTCTTTGTAATAAAGTGGTTGTGTGTTTGTGTTGGTGCTCATTTCATGTCATGCATGCATTTTAAACCCTTAGTGGTATTTAAAACAGGTGCCCTAAAATTAAATAACGAGGTTTATTAAAATCACTTAAAAGTGCCACACTAAAATGATGGTTTGAAATGGTACATTTTTTTTGCAAAACAAAAATATGTTGAGGTTGCCCATGTTGCAAGGATCTCAAAAATATTTTTTGTCAATTTTTATCTTTTACAGAAAAGCCCCAATACAGTTTTTGAGTTGCTGTTTTATAAGAGCAGGGGCCATTTTGTAAATTTCCAGGAGAGCAGGGGGGTTTTCAGAAGTTGGCGTTTGTCATCTTCTTCCTCAGCCAGTAGGCCGGAAGCTCCTCGACGCCACCCTTTCCCCGCCACCTCATGCTTCTCTCTTGCGAGGATAAGGCTGAGGAGAGTACCCCGAGCCTCCCCTCTATCCCCTCGGTGCCTCTTTTCTCTGTATCTCTCAGGCACAGGAACGAACAGAACCAACCGAACCAAACCCTATCTGCCACCGTCCGCCGCCGGTCGCCGGCGAAAGGACCGGCCCCGCGCCCCGCCGAGCACCCCACCGGCTCCGACACCTCCCCTTAGTCCTCCTCGAGTAGAGGCACCGGCAGGGACACCCCGTGCGGGCCCAATTTCCCCGCCAGAGTGCGCACGGCCGCCGCCGGCTTTCTGCTCGCCGCCGGCGATTGCCGGCCTTCCTCACCGCCCCGACCACCTCATCTCGCTCACGGTGAGCACACGAACGCGCCAGTGCCCTTCCCTTTCCCCCTCCCCCTCTGTAGCTCGTCGCCGCCGGAGCCGCGGTCCGCCGCCGCCGCCCGAGCTCGCCGGCGAGCTCTCCGGCGATCTTCCGGCGAGCCGAGACCATCCCCAGCTCCCTCTCGGTCCCCTCCAGCGCGTGGAAGCATTTGATTCCAAAACCCCGCTCCAAATCGTTCAATTTCGTTGCATATGTGAACATTTGGGCCGGGATGAGGTCACCATGACGTCATGCTTGCGTCACTGCCCCTTTTCTGTTATTTTCTGTTAAATGGAATTGTACTGACACGTGGGCCCCACTGCTTTTAATTTCAGAAAAAGAATTATTTTTAAAAATGCAATATCTTTTAATTGCTTAATCAGAAAAATATGTTCAACATACCATTTTTTTCAGAAAAATACAATCTACATGTTCATATCATTTGCACACATTTTTAACAAAGTTGAATTTTGAGCATTATTTAAATCATTTAAAAATAAAGAAAATAAGTTTTTATTCAAGAAAATTAGAAAATTGCAAGTTATATGTCAAAATTCTTAGAATGACAAGTGCAACCTAGTTATGGTGTTTTCAACCCCTTTTGAGCAATTAAAGTTAGTGTCACTTTCAGAATTGCCCGAATCGGCCTCCGAGGTCCATTTCGGGACTAAATCCACTGAAACTGTCTTCCTAACATATGAACCCTAGCAACCCATGAACCATGTTTAGGGCTTATCTTTAATGCATTCAAATGTTCATGCATACATATTGAGCATTGCATCGGTGCCTGTTTTGAGTGTTGTTCTCCCTCTTTCCGGTGTTTGCTCTTATCGGTAGACCTCGAATCCGGAGTGAAGTTCGACACCCCTGTTGCCGAATACTTGGTCTAAACAACCAAGTCAAGCACTTATTCCTTGAAGCTTTCTCTGGTTTTCTTGAAGAAAGGCAAGCATAACCTCTTATCTGCCCATATATGCTTTCGAAATGTTTTCCTTCTCGTACGATGCATGCTTTACAAAGTATTTTGAGTCAATAGATAGAGTTATCCTATTTAGTTGCATAAACCAGATATCATGATTCCATGCTCCTAGCTGACATAGGATTTGTTTGTGTGTATCGCCAAAGCCTCAAATATGCCATGCTTAGTCATACATGTATGTTTATCTCTGCTCCATCCGGTTGATGAATCAGAGTTACGAAATGAATCTAGTATGACAGGATGACGTGGTAAGATTCGAGATGTGTGGTTAATATGATAAAAGGATTGGATGAGTTGCCACATGGGATGTGGTGATTTGCCTCGTTCATGCCCCTAGGAGCGAGTTCTCGCCTTTGAAGCCAAGACTGATCGTGCAACCACATGGGGATTGGATTCCCCTCGGTTTCAACTTGTCTAGTTTGTTCCATGAGTTGCCTAGTTCGGGCGTTCCATTTGGATTTGCTGGGGATATCAAAACGTTTACAAAACTAGGACGTGGCGGTGTAACAGCCTGTGGCGAGACAGTAGTTGAAGCACCGCTCACAACGATAGAGACCCGGCAGGAGATGGCCACTCCCTATTGGCGGTCCATCTCTACTCGGAGCGACTCATGGAATAGGCGAAGCAAGGGAAAGATCGTGGTCAGCCACCCTCTGCTGGCACATCGTCAGAATTGTGCCAATAGCTTGGCATTAAGAGTCGGTTGATGCGTGTGGGTAAAGTTGTACACCCCTGCAGGGTTTAATCTTTTCGAAAAGTCGTGTCCGCGGTTAAGGACAACTTGGTGACGGATCCTGAGATCATAGATAACTTGAACATGACGTAAAAGATGTTGGCAATGAATGTTTAGTTTCAAGAGGTGGTTCCAGTTAACGGTGCTGAAAATGATGCTTCAAAGGTTCTGAAGGCAATACCCGTGACAGGGTATTCTTTTAAAAGATTTGTGAAAAACTTCTCTATCTCCCTCTATTCGAAACAAAGTTGGCTTTACGCAAAACAACCTTCATAAACCCTTTATGAACAAGCAGATATATAATAGGTTAGTTAAGTCTTGTTGAGTACCTCCCGTACTCATGTTTGCTTCAATTTGGTTCAGGTGAAGTTCCATACCTTCGGTGGTGTTTCAACGTGGACGTCGACGGATAGTTTGGGGTTTCCCAGGCAGCAGCCTGGAATCTATGGGCTGGGACGTCGCCTTATGTTGCGGCCTCTTAGGCCTTTTTGGTTCTTGTTGATTAGCAACATATTTTTGCCTTCCGTTGTCTGATGTAATGTTGGGTCGTGTGACCTCTGTTTGTAAGCTTTACTCTAGTATTACTTGCTTAATATAGCTTCATGTTTAGAGTACTGCTTTGATCGGTTGTTGGTTTCGAGCTCATTGTTATACAGTTTTGGCTATGCCTGCATAGTTGTCGCAGTCGAGGGGTTGTGGAGCCGATGATCCATGTCTGAGCCCGCCTGTCGATGTGATCGGCCTGGGGCGAGGTAACCCCAGTAACCCTCGATTGTTGTTGCACTTTCTGGACACATAGCAGCTCTGTATAACTTTGGTCCCGTTCCTTCAGTTTCATCCGACCCGTGGACGCTTGGGTATGCATAGTTGGTTATGACTAGCATGGATACAAGGAGTAGTAGACCGGGGATCCGGACTACATGTCGATGAATCAGGTCTGCCTGCCGTTGTTTGTTGCGGCCGGGGCTGGTAATCCTGAAGCCCTTGTGAGTCCATTGCTAGGAGCACATAACAATGTGTATATCTCTGGGTCCGGGGTCTGACACTGTGCGGGTAGCCGTATCTTAGGATCACATCCTTCAGGAAACTCACAGCAGTAGCTCCATCACACTTCCGAATAGGCTTCACTTCAATCCACTTGGTGAACTTATCCACCATGACCAATATGTGTGTCATGTTGCCTCTAGCCGGTTTGAAGGGACCAACCATATCCAGACACCAGACAGCAAATGGCCAAGTGATGGGGATTGTTTTCAACTCGGAAGCAGGCATGTGGATCTTACTTGCGAATCTCTGGCAGTCGTTGCACTTCCTCACGATATCTTCAGCTTGCTTTAAAGCTGTGAGCCAGAAGAAGCCATGCCGAAAAGCCTTCTTGACTAAAGCCCGAGAAGAGGCGTGATGCCCGCATTCCCCTTGATGTATTTCCACCAGGATTTATTCTCCTTCTTCCGGTTCCACGCAGCGTTGCAGCACGCCAGTGGGACTTCTCTTGTGCAGCACCTCTCTGAAGATGGTGTAGCCCTTGGATCTTCTCTGAATCTGCCTTGCAGTGACCTCATCATCTGGGAGGGTGCCGTCTTTAAGAAAGGATAATATGGGCATAGCCCAACTCGGCGTCTCCCATGCGGGAAATACTGGTTCGTCCACTTCCATCGGAACAGCCACTGCTGCGTCTTTTTCTGAGTTGGGAGCGACTCTCTGCAGCCCCGAACGGTTTGCAAGGACTTCTTCAAGGAATGCGACAGTCCCCGAGCTGAGAGGGGCAGTCCTCGAGTAAGGAGCGGCAGTCCCCGAGTAAGGAGCGGCAGTCCCCGGGTTGCAGGCGCCAGTCCCCGGGATGGAGACGGCAGTCCCCGGGTCTTCTTTTGCACCTTCCCAGTCAATCTCCATTCGCTTCTTCATCAGGCAGAGAAGGAACGAATATGGACTCCGAGTTGGGGGATGGCTTGATGGATGGCTTTCTCAAATGCTCCAAGGCAATCCCAGCCGGGATGTACTGCCAAGAAGACCCCAACTTGGACAGCTCATCAGCTGCCTCGTTCTCTGCTCGGTGTATGTGTTGGAACTCGCAACCTTCAAAGAATCCCGTCATGGTTTGGACCAGAAAGCGGTATGACGCCATATTGGCATCCAGAGCATCCCAAGTGCCAGAAACCTGCTGCACGACTAGATCCGAGTCGCCATAGCATATGATGCGCTGCACACCAACTTCCTTTGCTACCTTCAGGCCGTGTACCACGGCCTCGTACTCTGCGACATTGTTGGATGCCTTGAAGTGGATTTGCAGCACATACTTGAGTTGATCTCGCTTGGGTGACGTAAGCACCACTCCAGCACCAAGGCCCTCCTTCATCTTGGAGCCATCAAAGTGCATCTTCCAGTAGTTGGATACCGGAGTAGGAGGCTCATACTGCACCTCAGCCCAATCTAACAGGAATTCCGCCAGGATCTGAGACTTGATGTCTTCTCTTCCGCATACGCGGGAGCGTACGCGGCCAGCTCGATTGCCCACTTGGCTACTCTTCCACTTGCTTCCTTGTTGCCCATGATATCCGAGATGGGAGCTGAACTCACCACAGTGATGGGATGCTCTTGAAAATAGTGCTTTAGCTTCTTGGAGCCTAGGTACACGCCGTAAGTCATCTTCTGGTAGTGCGGGTAGTTCTGTTTGGAGCTGGATAGCACCTCACTGAGATAATACACTGGCCGATGCACACTTTTGCCTTCCTCTTCTCGCTCCACCACGATCACCACGCTGACTACCCGGTTGGTAGCGGCAATATATAGCAGCATTGGCTCCTTGGGTAGCGGGCTATCCAAGATGGGAGCGTACCCAGCATTGCTTTTAGCTCTTTGAATGCCACATCCGCTTGCGGTGTCCAGACGAACTTGTCGCTTTTATTCATCAATTGATACAGAGGCAGGGCCTTCTCGCCCATTCTGCCCAAGAAACGGCTCAGAGATGCCAAGCAACCAGTGAATTTCTGCACATCCTTCAGGGATCTCGGCAAAGACATGCTCTCGATAGCTTTTATCTTTGAAGGATTGGCCTCAATGCCCCGACTGGATACCAAGAAGCCGAGTAGTTTGCCAGCCGGGACGCCAAAGGTGCATTTATTCAGCTTCATCTTATACTTGCGCAAGTTAGCAAAGGTTTCCTCAAGGTCACTAAGCAGAGTATGTGTTTTATTCGTTTTGATGACAATGTCATCTACGTACACCTGCACATTCTTGCCAAGTTGATCATGCAAGCATTTCTGCATGCATCTCTGATAAGTGGCACCCGCATTCCGCAACCCGAAACACATGACACGATAGCAATAAGCCCCGTACGGGGTAATGAAAGCAGTCTTTATTTGATCAACAGGGTTGAGAGCTATCTGATGAAAACCAGAGTAGGCATCTATGAAAGACAACAGTTCACAACCAGCAGTGGAATCGATCACCTGATCGATGCGTGGTAGCGGAAAAGGATCCTTGGGGCAGGCCTTGTTCAAGTCGGTGTAGTCGACGCACATGCGCCATGCGGTAGCGACCTTGGGGTCCTCCTTCTTCTTCTCAACCATGACCGGGTTGGCTAGCCAATCCGGATGCAGCACCTCCATGATGAAATTGCTTATCAGCAGCTTGGTGATCTGGTCACCGATGGCCTTCCTTCTCTCATCTCCGAAACGGCGCATAGCCTGCTTCACTGGTTTGGCGTCAGGACGCACATGTAGCGAGTGCTCAACCAACTCCCTCGGGACACCTGGCAGATCCTCATTGGACCAGGCGAACACGTCCCGATTCTCACGGAGGAAGTGGATGAGCTCGCTTTCCTATTTCTCCCCCAACCCGGAGCCAATGATGGCAACACGGTCGGGAAACTCAGGGTCAACCTGGATCTTCTTTGTCTCCTGAGATGCCTGGAACGCCGTCCCGTGCTGGGAAATCGGCATGCCAGGCGCACCAGCTTGCGCGGATTGCGCCATAGCCACCACCTCGTACATCTTCTTCTTCTCGGCGGCAATCACCATAGACTCCGCCAACTGAGAACCAGCAGAAGCACACTCCATAGACTTCTTGTAATCACCAGAGATGGTGATCACGCCATTGGGACCAGGGATCTTCATCTTCAGATATGCAGTATGAGTAGAGGCCATGAACTTGCTCATAGCAGGCCTGCCGAGTAGGGCGTGGTAGGGGCTCTGGTGATCAACCACCTCGAACTGCAGGCTCTCTGTGCGGCAGTTCTCCCTGGTACCGAATAGCACGTCTATCCATACTCTGCCAGTCGGATTGCAAGAGACTCCTGGCACAATGCCATGGAAAGTGGTCTTGATGGGTAGCAGCATGTTCTCGGCCATACCGAGCTTCTCAAGCGTGTCTCTGTACACAATGTTGATGTTGCTGCCGTTGTCAATCAGTACCTTGCTGAACCTCACGTTCTTCTCAGGACCCAAGAAGGTGGGATCCAGCACCAAGGCATAGCTACCCGGGTTGGGAATCACCTTAGGATGATCCGCTCTGGACCACGTGATCTCTTGGTTGCACCAGTGCATGTAGTGAGGAACAGCAGGGATCACAGCATTGACCTCCATGGCACGCCTGTGCTGAGACTTCTTGTCGACAGGCTCAGAGGTGAAGATCATGTAGCTCTCGTGATGCTCCTGGTACCGGTTGCGGTCTCCGCCACCATTGTTGCCGTTGCTGTTGTTACCTTGGTTGTTGTTGTTGTTGTTGCCTCTGTTGTTGTTGCGGGTGTAGTAGTTGTTGTTGTTGTTGTTGTTGCGGTAGCCATCGTTGTTGAAGTAGCGGTTGGCTCCTAAAGCCACCTGGTTCACATTCTCTCTTCTCGGGAAGGCTGGAGGCCGAGAAGCAGGTGCGCGAGCAGGCCGCACAGCGGCATTCGCAGCTGGCAGAGGAGGAGGAGGAGGCAGGCCCTCATTCTTGATTTCCTCCCACCAACTGCACTGCCGGTAGTGTGGTTGGCGGTCTTGCGGGATGCCGAGTATGAAA
>JAPCYS010001651.1:0-15459 GCA_028641055.1 Alopecurus myosuroides
TCCATGGGTAAATTAACGCACCTCTGCAGAGTGTAAAAGGATGTGACATGTTACCCCTTGTTCCGGGAAGGAGCTGCGAACGCCGCAGGAAAGGCAACTCCATGAAGTTCTAGTCCTGTGAAGATCTGGCGGGCATAGTCTTCAGAATTAAAAGCAACCTCTTGAAGAAAGATTTACAAAAACCTTGCATTAGCTTATGAATCTTTTGAGTCTAAAGCTGTAGTTAGTGCATCAAACTATTCCTTATATATCATGAACTTGCTGAGTAACGCTCGTTACTCATTCGTTCCCGTTTGACCCCCTGCTTAGAGTTGAAGCCTGATGGAAGTCATCATCGTGAAGCATCATCATCAACAACGCTGATGGAGGAGAAGCTATCAAAGTATACGTGGAGTCCATTCTTGGAGTTAGATGTTATAAGCCATATATTAGGGCTGGCATCAGCCGTAGTAGATTAGTTCCGAGCTTGAGTTCTTCTCCAGCTTGGATCTTCGAATTGTTTCTTCTGTTGTTTCATTTGTAAAACATCTTCTTTGATTCTTCAAAGATATTCTCGAGATTTTTTTTAATGAAGTTTGTATCCTATAGTTTCGCCTGGACCTGCTATGTTTCTCTTGTACTACTCTGAGGGATGTAATATTCACGGATAAGTCCTTCTGTGAGTATTATGTCATCGACTTGTGCACTACACATGCAGTAGTGTGCTGGGTCACCACAGATGGTATCAGAGCCAAGCGACCTTAGGTTTAAAACCTTTTAGGAGATCTGTAGGTTGGAAAAGATTATAGGAAGCCGTCTTATCTAAACCACATTTACTACAACTATGATGATCATTCACTTGAGAATGATATAAGCATACTTGTATAGAATGTTCTTACTCAACTTGAGTAAGTGTACATCTCTATTTCCTGTATACCTAGGTATGAATAGTTAGAAGTCTATCATGTATTAGTGTTATTGAGAAAAGTTCTGACATAGTCAGAGATGATTAAGTCACAGTGAGGACTACCCATTCTATGAATCAATAGGGTGGAGTAGAACATGGTATTGAGTCAGTATAGGAGTCGTCAAGAAGGAATGCTTGGGAATCATTAGGATTCATTAGACCATGGTAACTATGGGGTATATACCATATCCTAAGTTATCAACTCTAGAGGTGAATCATTATAGTATAGTATAGTATAGAATTAGGAGAAGACATATGCATTGATGGAAGCTACATTACTACTACCACGATGTGATCAACACCATGAAGGATCAACAGATGCCATGAGAAGCTTATCATAATCAAGATGAAGTACTTCAATTGACATGGTACTTAGTTCTATTTGGAAACAAGTTAAAGAACAACTACTATAGGATCAGTTTGTCTTAGTGTATTCCATTGCAGTAAGGCATGCAATTGGAGTAATTACCGAGGCAAAGAGTGGTTGTGTGATGGCTCCCAAGTGCAGGAGATCAATTGTAGTACTTTTCGAATTAGAAAGGTTGTCGAACCCACGAGGAGCAGAAGGAACTGGTAAGTAGAATAACAAAGGAATAATAAAAGCAACATGTGTTTTTATGTTTTAATTGTGTAGTGCAAGTAAAGTAAAATGCGGAAAGTAAATTGCAGCAAGTAGTAGGTCTCAATGAGAGACAAAGCCCAATCCTCTAATGCGCAAGAGGACAAGCTCAAGTGTGTGTTTGTGTCTTATATGTGGAAAACGTTCCCGAGGGCTGCACGGATTTAGCTGGCATAGTGATTCATTGCATAACATGTTTGTATATCTTGTCTAGTTTTAATCTTCTTCGGACGGAGCCACAAATAGGAATAGCTAAATAAATAAACTATCACCCCTCATGATGGATCGCGTGGCCAATTAAATGACAACACGAGAATTATTAAGACATGATGTCCCACCATAGCCTTATGCTCTAAGGTCCCCGATACAAGTACCCTCATAATGCAATTCAACAACTCTGTCTCAAGTTCCTGTCACCTAAAGACATCATCACGTCACTACACTACGGTGTTCTCCTATGAGCCCATGTAGGTGAAGTGTTGTACAGTTGACGTTCGTACAACACCATCATAGAATCACATAAAAGATAAATACTAGACCAAATAACAACTCATCTCATGTAACAAATCATTGCCAATTCATCCTATGCCCTCAGGAACATGCGGGAACTACTCACAACGTGCAAACATGATCATGTATGGTGACATATGTGGTACAACACAATCTGAAACAATGGATCCACCGCCAAATAATGACAAGTACTCAATCCCAAACATGCAACGGAGTACAATAACACGTATCTAGGGTGTAGCAATGATCAAACTATGAGGGGAACGGAGTGGATCACGGTGATGGTGATGGTGGAGATGCAGGTGCTGGTGAGGATGGTGATGGAGATGCCTCCTCCCACGCCAAGGAGGAGATGGGGATGATTTCCCCCTTCTCCAGAGCTCCGGAGCAGCAGGATCTGTCTCCCCTGCGGAGAGTTTCGAGAGTTTCGCCGCCCTGGTGGCTCCGTCTCGTCTCGGGAAAATTAGGATGTTCGTTTTCGGGGAAGACGGAGTCGTCAGCAAAAAGACCTCGGGGAGGAGGTGTTGTGGGCCCATTTGGGGGCCCCACACGCGGCCAGGGAATCTGGCCGCGTGGGCTACCCCCTTTTGGGTCTCCTGGCCCTCCTCCTTTGTGTCTTGTGCCCACGGCCTTTCTCCCGAAGAAAAACTGACAGGGTTTCTTTCCTTTCGCAATTTGGATACCTGTAGCTCCTGAAACATCAAAAACATGAAAACAAGTGTTTTCTGACACCCAGAAATTAAATACCAAAAATAGGGTCTTTGTAGGAAAGTCCCATAAAATCATCTAAAACATGCAAAACAATGACATAACATTGATAAAACATCCCAATAATGCCTATATGGAGGGTATAAATTAAGAGACAGTAAAATGTAACTAGCTAGGAGCTACCACAGCATTTTGGGCCATTTACTGTGCTAGTCCGCCCATACTCGATGTCCAGTCGTGTCCAAGGCTGCTGCTCTGCGGATCTACCTAGGCGTAACCTGATCAATTGGGCTAACAAACTATTAAACGGGCCTCCAATCCTCTGCTCTGTACTACAGATGGCGTAGTGCGTGGGAAAGGTCACGGTGATGCTGGAACGAGAGTGGTACTACCGTTTCTTGATCATGCAATTAATAGGGGTTAATGGCATAAATGGTTCACCATCTCTGCACTTCCGTTCCTTTCTCTTTGATTGCTGTGGACGGACGTTTCTTGCTTGGCCTCAGTAAGCTACGAGCTGGCACAGCGATTTTGGGTCCTTAACCGTCCGATCAAAACCTTGAACTGTCCAGATTCCCCGTCCCACGGTCAAATCACGTCAAAAGCTGCCACAACGTTACTTGGGCTGCTGCTCTGCAGGTTGCCCAGGGAATTCTCTGGTTACCCGGGCCAATAGCGGGCCGTAGGTACTTAGTCTCCTCTTTGATCCGGTCCGGTTTGCTGGGGAGCGGAAAAATATAGCCCGCACTCAGTATGCTCGCACTCAGCTGCAGTCCGCCGCAGCTGATGAGGCCGGGAGGCTGAAGAGTCGCGGCGCCGCTGAGCGATCGATGCCGGGGGACGATTGAAACCAGCATTGAAGCGAGCATTGGTGAGCGCCCCTCGCCGGCAGCAATTATTGGATTTACGTTACTGTATCGCCGGCCTTCTTCTTCCACCTATGTGTATATATGCTTCGTCTCCTCATCATCATTTGGCCTTCCCTAATTTCCTCTAGCCCTCCCACTGGATTATGGCAACCATATGCCAAACACCCTAACTGTCAGCCTGTCACTCATGGAAGACGGTTCGGCGGCCGAAAAGTGGGTTTGTGAAGAGACATCCAGGCAGCCATGGAGGGTTTCCCTGGCTTGTCCCGTGCTCAGTAGGGTACGAGCGGCCATGAAGTCCATCTCGCTATCTTTGGTAAGAAGTTATATACCACAATGTTCCATGGATTCGATTTTGAGGTTCGGTTCCCCTTTTTCCCAATAAATTCCCAAGCATCCATGGTTGTTAACTAGGTAGCCGGCCTGAAGTGGTTGGTACGTATCCTCCATGTATGTGCGGATTGGGAACTTTGTCCCCTCATACTCTGTTCCTATGGTTTGATCTTCAGGTCCAAATTGCAAGTATTTAATCTGGTTACAAAAAAGTAAATGATATGTGGATTATTTGGCAGATATATTAGATAAGCTAACATGGGAAAATTTATTGGAATGATTATCTTTAATATAATCTAAGGATAAATTGCATCAACTACTCATAAAAATGAGAAAACCACCCGTCCGCGATGAATCTGGCAAGGGGAAGCGACCGCGGGAGGTAGGCCTGCTTACTTTGCGTCAATGGAGGAGCCCAGTGGCTTTGTGCCCTTCTTCTTGACAGTGAGCAATGAGGAAGAGGAGCGCCATCAGAGGCTTGAGCACGCGAAGGAGTAAGCCATTTGTTGTGGCTCGCAAACTCAAGAGTATACGACGCTGCATTGCTGGCCCTGGCTGCTCACTCTTTTTTATCTATGTGCCTTGGATTTTTCTCTAATTATCCTCTCTAATGGTTACAAAATTTAGCCCTTGTATGGTTTGTATCTGCTAGCAAACTGTAAAAAGAATTGTTCTTTGGCAGGAGATTACAACAGGCTGAGTCTACCGAGTTACCGCAGACCTGATAGTTCATTTTGCCTTCTCACCTATCAGAAAGGTAACTATGATAATAATTCACAGAAGGCAAGAGATTAATTCTTATTCCTTTTATGCAATTTTTTTTTACGTAATGGTGGTTCCTAAACGTTCTTGAAATTCTACGATTCCTTTTGTATGGTTCCTGCCAATGAACCAACTATCTTATAAGCTTATTATGCTCTTGGCATGTCAATCACGATTGTCATCTTCGAAGAGAAATTGTACCAAAGGAAAGACGCTTAAGAAATATTTTAGGACAGTCCCCATTACCCTCTTGAATGGATCTTTTCTGAAGAATGTATGTGTTGTTATAACTGTGGTCCTCTTTCATGCTCATTGACAAAAAATGTCTTGTCAAAAAAATTGATACACTGTTTCTGGAATCTGTATGGATAGAACATGTATGATATTGTCACTTGTTCAGAATGTAGCTTACCGCTTGCATTTTTGTGTATGATAGTGCATTATACTCTTCTGTTAAGGATATCGGCCGATATTCCGATAAATCGGCCGATTTATCGCTTACCGGTGTCTGGCCGATAAGATAAATTGGCCGATTTATCGGAATATCGGCCGATATTGCAGCCGATATTTCGATATTTCGGCCGATATCCCGATAAATCGGCCGATTTACCACTTAGGGTTGACCGATAAGTTCCCGATAAGCGATATCTTGAACGTTGACTCTTACACAGAGGTGTTTGTTCTTATGCATGTTAGCTTTTGACCTATCACTTAGATTGAGACATTTGACAAACATTGGTCTAAGAACTATTAATTTGTGTTCACTACAACATGTTCTTTTCGATTACTGCTATTTATTCTTATTAGTACTAATTAACTCATGTGCTCTTGCAGATCTTGTACTGTTGTTTTCAGTTTTAGTGGCTGAGAGGTTTTGTTTTCCGTCTATCATCATCATGTTTATTTATGGCCAGGTAATGCTGAATGGTCCCTGCAAGCTTTTATCAGCAACCAGTTAAAGACATGTCAGTTGGTTAGTAGAAGGATTTTTAGATTCCCACTTGTTGCTAGCATACTTGACCAATATAGATTTTACTTGTGCATGAAAATTCTAACTTTAATTCACTCTGTACCGATAATTCATTTTATTTTGGAAAAACAATGTTCGCCGTTTGAATAGAACTAGAGCACTCGAAGATTTGGGAAAGTGAGGATACTTGTTCTACTTATGTACTCTCACTCTTAAATGAATCAGCTATCGCAATCCTATTTTAAAATCAAATTATTCACTATCCAACCTAATTCCAGCTGGCTGGAGTTAACAAAAAAAAATGGACTGCAGCTTTGTAGCTCTGTTATTGTATCCCTTGTGCGCATACAAAATAGATTTCAGGTAAATAGAACTTCTCTATTTAAGTAAGGCGTCAAGGTAATTCAAATGCGTGTACTTTGTTCACATAAAGGGCCGGATCTCTTGTGTTACTTGTTCATAATAAGTGGTTTCCATTTTTCTTATCATTTAGGGATCAAATCAATCCGCACAATGTAAATAATTTGTTTTTCAAAATCATAACTCTTAGTTTTGCAAGCAAGTCTTGTGTTGTTAGCACACACTCTACCTTAGATATGTCCAAAGCTGAATTCTAAATGCATTGGTAAGTTGCTCGTCTTATTTCTGTCTCAATTTTTTGTTTTCTCGAGTCATTATGAGCTTGCATAGATCCATTTTCAGAGAATGTGTTCATTCTTGCAGAAATGAAAGTTCCTACCATATGCCGATGGATTTGTCCACTCACACTTTGATCAGATTTTGATCAGCTAGGTCCATTTTCTTGCTACTATCATTTATTTGACGATAACGACAATGAGAAAATAAACAGTATATTGTTTGGAAATTTTGAACATCCATTTCGTGTACCCCTATTTAAATATACATTTTTCTCTTTGTTATATCAATAATAGAAGGGCGCCCCTATTTAAATATACATTTTCCTCTTTGTTATATCAATAATAGACGGGCGCGGCAAAGCGCGCCATCATGGTCTAGTGATGATATAAAATGCACGTATCAACTCCCCCAAGCTTAAACCTTTGCTCGTCCTCGAGTAAATAAGGACATAGATCATTACATGCATCAATGGACTTATGGTTGATAAATAAATACGGGCATTGTATCATCATCATGTTCAGTTATAATGCAAGACGAATGAATAGAACTCATACACATAAGGATAACATATTCGAAACTCTAGCAAACACCCCATACTTTTGAAAGAAAATAACCATTGTATGTTGGACAATCGAATTATACTCTTTAATTTGGAGAAAGATAAATGAGTAGAGGTAAAACATGATCAAGTCTCATTTAGTTTCCAAACTATTCAGCTTAAATTACTAATTGTAATGTGGCATCCATTGGGCTAAGACTCTCATTGCCACTTTATCATTAGCATCTTAATTTATGAATGTTGAAGTAATGTGGTTGACAAGGTGTTGGTTGGATGTCTCATGCCCCGTGAGTGTGAAAACCTACTCCATGATTACTCAACTTAAGATTCCTAATAAGCTTTGTACAATCATAATAAGTATTAATGACATCATAGAGAATTGCAAAGAGGTACCTCTTGCCCCATGACATAGAAACCAGCCCATGTCACAATAACAAGATGAACAAACGGAGTAGACTCATCATCCTTTTTTATTTCATTCACTATGCATAGCTTCTTATTTTATTGTAGGATGTGTTTGTAGAGTCCACTCTAGATGTAAGTAAATTTCCACCATGATCAAGCATGGCTTGGGTTAGCGGCCCAATGCAATTTCTCTAGTCATATATACTTACTCATCAAAACTTACTATTCCTCTATTTCATTTCGGCATGGCAGGAGTCCAAAAACAAAAGCACATGACATCAACTAAATATAAAATTTCTTTGTGCAATGTTGAAAGCTTTTCACGTGATGCACGTGTTAGCCAACTCCCAACTAAAATCCTTGTCAAGCACAAAACTTTTAGCTCCCATTAATGGGTCATGTTTGTTAAGTGCAATAGAAATAAATGTGTGCATTCAAAAGTTCGTGAGAGTCTTATCCCAAATTTAGCCCATGCCAATTAATAACATAAGCATATTAATTTAGAGCATAAATGAAACTATAACATGGTGAACATGCTCGGAATAGCCATTAAGCTAATAGATAGATAGTGGATTTATGTCATATTGAGATAATTCTACAATTGTCAAACACACTCAAGTTATTTAATTTCAAGGCAAGATGTGATTGAAACCTCTAAATATGCCATGCTCATTTCCATGAGCGTTACCCATAAATCCCCAAAACAAGGGAATCATGGATGACACCATACTTTATTATTCATTGATAAACCATAAGACGGGGATGCATGATAATGCTCAATGAGCTCACTCAAGCCTAAATGAAAACGATAACTAGATAATAAAAGCATGACACACCAAAACTAGATAGACATGATAAAGCTGATAAAAGACGGGGGATAGGTGAAACTCCCCCAAGCTTAGATGGTTGCGGTAATTTCTTCATTCTCCCTTCTTCTCGTACTCAGCCCACCACTCTTTCTTCTTCTTCTCTTCATAGTTGTCTTCAAGCTCTCCAATGATGCGCATCATGAGGTTATAGGCTTGCTCAAATGCTCCTGCAGCTTTTCCCAACCTTTCCATGAGGTCCTTCTCCACCGTCTCCTTGGGAGTTTTCCACTCCGGGCTTGGTGCTTTCTTCTTGGGAATAAGGTGATCCCAATCTCCAGTGCAATTCTTCTCAGTGGGAGTTTCCCTGCCAATAAGAGGAGAAATTGCGTTTTTGATAGCAAGTGAGTGCCTTGGAGCCTTCCCTCCGGTGCTCATACGTGCGGACTGTCTCTTGTTTCCAAAAGACATGTTCACCCGTACGCCAGCAACAGGGATTGGTGATGGAGGTTCTGTTGCAAGAGGTGGTATGTCGAAGATGGCCTCGTCATCTTCCTCGTCAGGTTCTTCATCCATGATCTTGCGAAGCTTCCACGTCCTCGTCATCCTAGTAGTCCTTCCTCTTCCTATTCCTCCTATGGATGGATGTGGGGCTGTTGCCCTCAAGCTCATCATCATCATTGTCCATGGAGGTGCATTGGTAGGAGTCTCCCGAAGTCATGGCTTGGAAAACCTGACAGACAGAATAGACAAAACAAAGATCGTGCGAGAACTCTCGGTGCGGGATTAGATCGACAAAAGGGGCTATATATTGACGGTTTTTGGGGTAAGACGAAGCGTCGGAGTCGAAAACGAGACGGAACGGGACTCCGAGGTGGAAAAGGGGTACCTCCACGCGGCCAAGGAATCTGGCCGCGTGTGGGGTCCTCTTTTCCCCCTCGAGGTCAAATTGCTTCCAATTTTCTTGTCCCACACGTTAATTTCCATAAAAAATGAGTTCCGTAAGTTTTCACGCAATTCCGAGAAACTTCCAAACACAATAATTGTAAATTATTGAATTTGGGTTTCTGAAACTGCAGGATCCCTTACAATTAACTCCTCCGGTGTCATTAACTTTATCTCCTCGATGGTTCCTATGAAGCTCTTTCCTGCAATATAATGTTTTAGGCGTTGTCCATTGACCACATGAGGTTTACCTTTCATATCACCGTGAAGACAGATGGCCCCCGAACGGTATACCTCCTGTACTACCAATGGACCCTGCCATTTTGAAGCTAATTTCCCTGCAGAAAACTTAAAATGAGAGTTCTACAATAGGACTTGATCACCTACTTTAAATTCCTTTCTTTTAATTTTCTTGTCATGCCAAATTTTAACTTTCTCTTTAAACAATTTTGCACTTTCATATGCTTCATTCCTCCATTCATCTAATAGATTTAGGTCAAGAAATCTCTTCTCCCCCGCTGTTTTTAAATCAAAATTTAATTTCTTAATAGCCCATCTAGCTTTATGTTCTAATTCAACGGGTAAATGACATGCTTTTCCATAAACCATTTAATAAGGAGACATACCCATAGGATTTTTATAAGAAGTTCTATAAGCCCACAATGCATCATTAATTTTAAGTGGCCAATCAGATCTAGCTCTGTTTACTGTTTTCTCTAAAATAAGTTTAATTTCCCTATTACTTAATTCAACTTGTCCACTAGTTTGAGGATGACGGTGATGCAATTCTATGATTAACATTATATTTTGCCAATGTTTTTCTAAGAACACCATGCATAAAATGAGATCCACCATCAGTAATTAAAAATCTAGGAACACCAAATCTAGGGAAAATAATTTCTTTAAGCATTTGCATGGCTGTGGCATGGTCTGCACTCTTAGTAGGAATTGCTTCTACCCATTTTGTAACATAATCAACAACAACCAAAATGTGAGTATGTTTTGTACTAGATGCAGGAAATGGTCCCATAAAGTCAAAACCCCACACATCAAATGGTTCAAGTGGTAATGTATAGTTCATAGGCATTTCATTCCTTCTACCAATGTTTCCTACTCTTTGGCATTTATCACAAGTTTTAACATATTCAGCACAATCCTTGAATAGAGTAGGCCAATAAAAACCACATTGTAATACCTTTGCTGCAGTACGATCTCCTGCATGATGTCCTCCATAGGGACTGTCATGACAATCTCTTATAATAGCCTGTTGTTCATGCTCAGGTACACAACGTCTAATAATGCCATCAACACTTTTCTTATACAAGAATAGATCATCCCAAAAATAATTTCTAAGGTCATAAAAGAATTTCTTTCTTTGCTGGTAAGTAAATTGTGGTGGCATAACTTTCCCAACAATAAAATTTGCATAATTAGAAAACCAAGGAGATGCAACTTTAGCACTAGAAACACTAACAAGGGCAAGTTTTTCATTAGCAAAACTATCATTAATAGGAATAGGATCATCAGGTATATTTTCCATTCGAGAAAGATGATCAACTACGGGATTATCTTCTCCTTTCCTATCTACTATGTGTAAATCAAATTCTTGCAACAAAAGTACCCATCTTATTAGCCTAGGCTTAGCATCTTTCTTATTCATCAAATATTTAATATCAGAATGATCAGAGTGCACAGTGACTTTTGAATCAATTATGTAAGATCTAAATTTATCACATGCAAATATTACCGCTAAAAATTCTTTTTCAGTTGTAGCATAATTTCTTTGAGCACCATCCAGTGTTTTACTAGAATAGTAAATGGCCTAAAACAGCTCCAACTGCATAATCACTAGCATCACACATAATTTCAAAGGGCAAGTTCCAATCAGGAGGTTGAATAATAGGTGCAGTTATTAAGGCTTTCTTTAAAACATTAAAGGATTCTATGCAATCATCATTAAAAGAAAACGGAACATCCTTTTGCAAAAGATTGGTTAGAGGCTTTGATATTTTAGAGAAATCTTTAATGAACCTACGATAAAAACCTGCATGACCGAGAAAACTTCTTATACCTTTGATGTCTCTTGGATATGGTAATTTCTCAATAGCTTCAATTTTTGCTGGGTCAACTTCTATTCCTCTTCCAGAAATACGATTCCCAAGAACAATTCCCTCTGTTACCATAAAGTGACACTTCTCCCAATTAAGAACAAGGTGTTGGTCTTCACAACGCTGCAAAACTTTGTTAAGGTTGAACAAGCAATTATCGAAAGAAGTACCATACACCGAAAAATCATCCATAAAGACTTCCACAATCTTTTCAATATAATCAGCAAATATAGCATTCATGCATCTCTGAAAAGTAGCAGGCGCATTACATAAACCAAAAGGCATTTTCCTATTAGCAAATGTACCATATGGGCAAGTAAAAGTGGTCTTTTCCTAATCATCACTATGAACTGGAATTTGAGAGAAGCCTGAATACCCATCTAAATAACAAAAGTGAGAATGTTTAGATAATCTCTCTAGCATTTGATCAATAAAGGGCAATGGATAATGGTCCTTACGAGTTGCTTTATTTAATTTTCTATAACCAATGCACATTCTATAACCAACAACAGTACGTTGAGCAACAAGTTCATCATCTTTATTAGGAACCACAGTAATTCCACCTTTCTTAGGAACGCAATGAACAGGACTAACCCATTTACTATCAGCTATAGGATAAATAATACCAACCTCTATGAGTCGAATTACCTCCTTTCTTACCACTTCCTTCATTTTTGGATGTAGACGGCGTTGGAAATCAACAACAGGTTTAGCATCTTATTCCAAATTAATTTTATGCATACATAGAGCTGGACTTATGCTCTTAAGATCATCAAGAGAATAACCAATAGCCTTACGGTGAGCTTTAAGCACATCAAGTAATTTCTCTTCTTGCTCAGCTGAAAGGTTAGCACTAATAATAACATGATATATATTTTTCTTATCCAAGTATGCATATTTCAGATTTTCAGGCAAAGGCTTTAATTCAAAACTAGGATCTCCTTTAGGAGGTGGGAGTACTCCTAGATTATCAGGTGGGATATGCAATTGTAATTGTGGAGGTTGCTGCCATAATATTTGTTCTAAAGCTTCTTTTTCTGCATCATTAAATGGCTCTTCCTGATTAAGCATATAACGTTCCACCACGTCTGCTGAAGCTACAACTATATGAGCAAGAGTTTCAATTATATCTTTAGATTTTGGTTCTTTCTTAGCAGGTTTATCAGCAAATTTAGAAAAATCAAATTCAAGTTTCTCTCCAGCACATTCAATAAACACCCTTTCTCTAGGCAAATCAATTTCAGCACCAACAGTATGTAAGAAAGGTCTACCAAATATAATAGGACAGAAAGAATCTTGTGGACAACCAAGCACAATAAAATCAGTAGGATATTTTATTTTCCCTACCAATACTTCAACATCTCTAGCAATTCCAAAGGGACTATATAATCTTTATTAGCAAGCATGATAATAACCATGTATCTTCAAATATAGAGAAAATGACACTAATGCTTTCTCCAATATCACATACACCATGATAACAAGAAGTCCCAATAGAGCATGATATAATTGGCTTACCAACTTTGGATGAATTCCCTTTAATAACTTTGGTAGCATCTTCACATAAATAAACGTCAACAGGATCTTCTTCATTTAATTGCTTAATAATAGATACTTGGTTCTTGACTTCCACCTGTTCTTTAGGTTGAGAACATCTCTTTCTACTTTTGTCATCAACAACAATAAGCAAATTCTCTTTAACTTTTTCAGGATAGGGAGGTGGTTCAATATATTCTTCTATTACTACAGATGATACTGGTGTTTCTTTAATAAATTTAGGGACAACAATAGAAGATATAACAGGTTCAACATAATAATCAAAGCCACTTTTAGGAATTCGAATGTGCTCAGCAAATTTCTTAGCTATTTCAATTGCAACATATGGATCAAGACCAAAATCTTTAATAACATTCTTGAACAAAATAGAACTAGAGAAACTTTCTACACATGAATATCCATAATCAAAATAAGCTTCATTACCTTTGTCTAGGTCCCAATATTCAGAGTTCTTCGAAATAATTTCCAATAAATTCCAAGCTTCTTTTGTAGTATTATTTGTAAAGCTTCCACCAGATGAACCATCCAAATATTGCTTTAGCCTATCAGGTAGTCTCACATAAAAGTTTATCAATATAAGTTTATTTGTGAGATCATGACAAGGATTCTTACGAAGGAGGTCCTTAAGCCTCCCCCAAGCTTGAGTAATACTCTCTCCAAGGTGTGGCCAAAAATTAAATATAAAGCAACGGTTCTCATAAGCCTCTTTAGGAGTAAAATATTTAAGAAAGAAAACCTTCATAAAAGTATCCCAATTATGTGTAATTTCTTCATCCAGGGACATATACCATTTTCGAGCATCACCAGTTAAGGACTGGTACAATAACTTGCATTTTAACTCCTCCTCAGAAATAGCCTTGAGCCTAATTATTCCACATATATCCTCAATAGCCCGTATGTGATCACTTGCAGCCTTTGTTCCATCCCCTACAAAATACTCATTCCTAGCAGCTTTAACAAATTCAAGGGGAATAATATAACCATCATCATGAGGTGCTTTTTCAACAACTTTAGGTTTAATAGCATAAGCACTCTCATATAAAGCAAGTTTCAGCGAAGCATCTCTCATAAAAGCCATAATAATAACAGGATGCAACAGCAAGTAAAATTCAGCTTTCAAGTTTCCTTACCAAACTTCTTACCAATAGCGCTATGCTCCCCGGCAACGGCGCCAGAAAAGTGTCTTGATGGCTCTCAAGTGCAGGAGATCAATTGTAGTACTTTTCGAATTAGAAAGGTTGTCAAACCCACGAGGAGCAGAAGGAACTGGTAAGTAGAATAGCAAAGGAATAATAAAAGCAACAGGTCTTTTTGTGTTTTAATTGTGTAGTTCAAGTAAAGTAAAATGCGGAAAGTAAATTGCAGCAAGTAGTAGGTATCAATGAGAGACAAAGCCCAATCCTCTAATGCGCAAGAGGACAAGCTCAAGTGTGTGTTTGTGTCTTATATGTGGAAAACGTTCCCGAGGGCTGCACGGATTTAGCTGGCATAGTGATTCATTGCATAACATGTTTGTATATCTTGTCTAGTTTTAATCTTCTTCGGACGGAGCCACAAATAGGAATAGCTAAATAAATAAACTATCACCCCTTATGATGGATCACGTGGCCAATTAAATGACAGCACGAGAATTATTAAGACATGATGTCCCACCATAGCCTTATGCTCTAAGGTCCCTGATACAAGTACGCTCATAATGCAATTCAACGACTCTGTCTCAAGTTCCTGTCACCTAAAGACATCATCACGTCACTACACTACGGTGTTCTCCTATGAGCCCATGTAGGTGAAGTGTTGTACAGTCGACGTTCGTACAACACCATCATAGAATCACATAAAAGATAAATACTAGCCCAAATAACAACTCATCTCATGTAACAAATCATTGCCAATTCATCCTATGCCCTCAGGAACATGCGGGAACTACTCACAACGTGCAAACATGATCATGTATGGTGACATATGTGGTACAACACAATCTGAAACAATGGATCCACCACCAAATAATGACAAGTACTCAATCCCAAACATGCAACGGAGTACAATAACACGTATCTAGGGTGTAGCAATGATCAAACTATGAGGGGAACGGAGTGGATCACGGTGATGGTGATGGTGGAGATGCAGGTGCTGGTGAGGATGGTGATGGAGATGCCTCCTCCCACGCCAAGGAGGAGATGGGGATGATTTCCCCCTTCTCCGGAGCTCCGGAGCAGCAGGATCTGTCTCCCCCGCGGAGAGTTTCGAGAGTTTCGCCGCCCTGGTGGCTCCGTCTCGTCTCGGGAAAATTAGGGTGTTCGTTTTCGGGGAAGACGGAGTCGTCAGCAAAAATACCTCGGGGAGGAGGTGCTGTGGGCCCATTTGGGGGCCCCACACTCGGCCAGGGAATCTGGCCGCGTGGGCTACCCCCTTTTGGGCCTCCTGGCCCTCCTCCTTTGTGTCTTGTACCCACGGCCTTTCTCCCGAAGAAAAACTGACAGGATTTCTTTCCTTTCGCAATTTGGATACCTGTAGCTCCTGAAACATCAAAAACATGAAAACATGTGTTTTCTGACACCCAGAAATTAAATACCAAAAATAGGGACTTTGTAGGAAAGTCCCATAAAATCATCTAAAACATGCAAAACAATGACATAACATTGATAAAACATCCCAATAATGCCTATATGGAGGGTATAAATGATGATATAAAATGCACGTATCATTGTGTAGTATAGGATTAC
>JAPCYS010003255.1:0-15409 GCA_028641055.1 Alopecurus myosuroides
GAAGGACAAGGCAACTATCCGAGACTTGGAGAATGCCTTGACCCTGCGCCTGGAGGAGGGCTCCGAGATGGATAAGATCCTCGGTAAGTATTCTATCTTTACCGGACTTTCCATGTTTTATATCCTTTCTCTGCTTTTTACTCTAACACTTTGGTTATTTTTCTAAAAAACAGGAGATGACCCAGCTCTTACTCGGGTTGAAAAGATCCGAGCCTTTGGGAAGGTGTTCACCGCGCTCAAAGCTGCGGGGATGTTGCTTATCAACAAGTTCCTTCCCGCAAGGACTAGGGAGTTCTCGGAAGTTGAGAATCTTCCGGGAGCTATCGTGGAGGTGGCGGAGTCCAAGGAATCCACCTTGCGCTCCACGGCACGTGGTGGTGCGCGCATGGCTCTAGGGCTCATGCGCATGCACTACCCTTCTGCCAAATCTTGGCGCGTGGCGTCCGACATCCCGCAAGTGTACACGGAAGCCCATCGGACCAGCATCTTTGACGAGATCAAAGGTCACGCCACCAAGATCGCTTCCATGGTCAATGTCTCCATCTTCTATCCGGAGGAGGCAATTCCGGAAGTTCCCGAAGAGTCCTCCAGTGAAGACGACTCGGATGCTTGAAGGAATTTTCCGGGTCCTGGGTAGATAGATAGGAAATATGAGCATTACCGAACTTATAATGTAAACATTATTGTAATGCTTCTATTCTTTTGAATGAACAAGTACTCCACCTTTTGCAACAATTTTATCTAAATATTTTGCAAGTTTTTTCGGGCTATTATTCCTTTATCTTCTAAATTCTCTGGTTTATATGCTTTAACTATACTTAGTTTTTGAAATGGCTCGATAGCATTTTAATCTTCATGCCAAGTGAATGGGTATAACCAATCAGTCAGAACTCGGAAACATGGATCATACTAAAGGCATTTTTACTTACTAGCTCTAACGACCCAACATAAAAACAATCAGATAATACTTAGAGAACATTAAGGAATTTTTCATATGAAACTCAGGCACATAGGCACAATCTGGGTTTCCTTAGACCATTTTTAGGCTGAAAATCTTTCAGTTTTTTTTAACTCCAAGCACGCAGGCACAATTCGGGTTAACATTGAGTATTTTGAAAGATCATTGGGAAATAGATAAGGCGGAAATATGCTTTATACTATAATAAACATGTAAAAACATAGAAGTATGGATTCCGACAACTTTATTTCATGATCTCAAAGATGTTTACATAGAAATTAAACTAGGTATAGAAGGGACGTAACTGCTGGATACAGGGCCTCTTTGTCTCTCCTAGCTCATCATCTATCTTTCTCTTTCTTTTGCGATTCGGCTTCTCGGGATGATATTCCGTGTCTCAAATGTCTACAAGATAGTATGATCTATTTTTCATAGCTTTGCTAATGACGAATGGTCCTTCCCATACTAGGGCCAATTTGTGCTTTCTTTGCTGTACCAATCTTAGCACTAGGTCACCTTCTTTAAAAGAAAGATGCCTGATTTTCCGACTATGATAACGTCGCAAACCTTCCTGATAAATGGCGGATCTTTGAAGCACAAGCTCTCGCTCTTCTTCTAAGAGATCGACGGCATCCTGTTGTGCGCTTTCGGAATCTGAGTCATCAAAATTCTGCACTCTTGGGCTGTCATGGATCATGTCCATTGGAAGAATCGCTTCCGCACCATAAACTAGGAAAAACGGGGTTTGCCCTGTTGACCTATTTGGCGTCGTTCGAATGCTCCAAAGCACAGAGGGTAATTCTTCCACCATCCTCCAGCTGCTCTATGAAGAGGAGATTCGAGTCTTGGACGTATTCCTTGCAGGATTGAGCCGTTCATTCTTTCAACCTGTCCATTGGATTGCGGGTGTGCCGCAGATGCAAGATCCAGGCGAATTTCCGTTTGTCGGTAATATTTTGCCATCTCTCCAATGGAGAAATTTGTCCCGTTGTCAGTTATTATGCTATGTGGAACACCGTATCTCATGACTACGTCAATGATGAAATTTCTGGCAGTTACACCGTCAAGTTTTTTGATGGGCTTAGCCTCCACCCAGTTGGTATATTTATCCACTGCAATGATAAGATGTGTAAGTCCGCCTCTTGCAGTTTTGAATGGTCCCATCATATCTAGCCCCCAGACCGCGAACGGCCATGTAATAGGGATAGTTTTGAGTGCTTGGGCTGGCATATTTGTCTTCTTGCCGTAATACTGACATCTAGCACATGTATTTACTATGTGTTCAACATCTGTCTTGGCTATTAGCCAGAAAAATCCTGCACGAAATGCTTTTTTGACTATGCTTTTTGATTGAGCACGATGTCCGCAATCTCCAGCATGGATTTATTGCAGGATTTCTCGTCCTTCTTCAGGCGAAATACATCGCAGAAAAATTCCGGTAGTACTGCGCTTATACAGGCAATCATTGATTACCGTGTATTCTTTGCATCGACGCTGTATTTGTCTTTGCAAGACTTCGTCTGCTCCATCCGGGTACTTCTGATATATTAAGAAGTTTAAATATGGAATTGTCCACTCCGGGTTAACAAGTCTGACTTCGATTGACTCGGACACCAAAGGATAGTCGACATCTCCACCTTTTATGGATGATTCGTACAAATGCTGGACAAACACACCTGGTGGTAATATTTTCACTCTTTCCGATCCCATGCGGGCTAATGCATCCGCGTTCCAGTTTTCTTCCCTTTTGACGTGAAGTACTTCAAATCCTAGGAAACATATTGCAAACTCGTCCACCTTTCTCCGATAATCGGCCATGATGAGACTTTTTGGGTCCCAAGTTTGATTGAGCTGGTGCTGCACCAAATCTGAGTCGCCGTAGCATAAGATGCGTTTAACACCTATTTCTTTTGCGATATGCAAGTCATGAAGCAGAGCTTCGTATTCTGCCACATTATTACTGGCATTGAAGTGTATTTGTAATACATACTCCATTGTGTCTCCTTTGGGGGATTTTAGGACTACACCGGCTCCAGCGCCTTCTTTCATCTTGGATCCGTCAAAGTGCATGACCCAGTATTATGACTCCGACAGTGGTGTATTTTCCATTGCTTCTGTCCAATCGGCGACGGAATTTGCCAACACCTGGGATTTTATCGCCGTCCGGGGTTGGTACTTAATGTCGAACACAGCTAACTCGATGCCCCATTTGGCTACTCGGCCTGTTGCGTCTGCATTGTTTATTATATCCCCTAGTGGTGCTTTACATATCACTGTTATGGAATGTCCTTGGAAGTAATGACGAAGTTTTCGAGATGCGAAAAATACGCCATATGCCAGTTTTTGGTAGTGTGGGTATCTTTGTTTAGACTCGGAGAAAACTTCACTTACATAATACATCGGATGTTGATCTGGTATGCTTTGATCGTCTTTCCGCCTTTCCACAACTATTACTGCGCTAATAACCCGGTTTGTAGCTGTGAGGTACAATAACATGGGTTCTTCGTCTTTTGGGGACGCCAAAATCGGAGCTTTCATCAAGGTTTCTTTTAACTAGGTTAATCCTGTATCTGCTTCTTCTGTCCACACAAACTTGTCGGATTTCTTCAACAATTTGTATAATGGCAGAGCTTTGTCCCCTAGCCGGCTGATAAACCTGCTAACGGCCGCTGCAGAACCCGTCAATCTTTGTACATCTTTTACGCACGTAGGCTTTGAGATGTTTAAGATTTCTTTGATCTTTTCCGGGTTTACTTCTATTCCTCTATGATAAACGATGAAACCCAGAAGTTTTCCTGAGGGAACGCCGAATACGCACTTTAAGGATTCAACTTCATCTTATAAGTGCGAAGATTTTCGAAGGTTTCTCGCAAATCTTCAATGAGTGTGTCTTTTTCCTTGGAAACGACGGCGATGTCGTCCACGTAAACATGGACATTTTTGCCAATCTGACTATGCAAACATCGTTGCATGCAACGCTGGTAAGTTGCACCTGCGTTCTTCGCCAAATGGCATGGTTATGTAGTAGTACGTTCCATATGGGGTTATGAAGGAAGTTTTGATTTGATCTTCTTCCTTCATGCGTATTTGATGATACCCGGAATATGCATCAAAAAAGCATAAAAGCTCAGAGCCAGCAGTGGCATCTATTATTTGATCGATTCGCGGTAACGCAAATCTATCTTTTGGACACAATTTGTTCAGGACAGTATAATCTATACACATCCTAAGGACAGTACTATGTTTCTTCGGGACTAATACTGGGTTTGCAGACCATTCAGTATGTATGACTTTCCGGATAAAATCTGCTGCCAATAGCCGGATAATCTCCTTGCCAATAGCCTTCCGTCTTCTTCCGTCAAATCGACGAAGACCTTGTTTGACGGGTTTAGATCCTGGAATCACTTTAAGTTGGTGCTCATCAAGTTCACTGGGTACGCCTGGCATGTCCGCTGGACACCATGTGAAAATGTCCCAGTTCTCACGGAGGAACTTGATGAGCTCGCTTTCCTATTTGTCGGTCATCCCAGTTCCTACTACGACAAACTTTGTCGGATTTTTAGGATCTAGGATTACCTGTCTTGTATTTTCGGAAGCTTTGAAGCTATCTGCCGGCTTCCGACTTTTTTTTCCTACCGGCAGTTCTGTCGGCGATAATTCTTTTGCCAGCTCCTTCACTCTTCCTTTGCTATCACTTTTTTAGCGCAAAGGGCGTTTTCTTTTTCCAGCTCATTTGCCAATTTGAAGTCCCCTTTTATGGTGATTACTCCTCCTTTTGGCCCTGGCATATTCAGCTTGTTATAAATATAACATGATCTTGACATGAACTTGGCAAAATCTGGACGTCCGAGTATTGCGTGATACACGCTTTCGAACGGCACAACTTCGAAGGATACTTTTTCCTGACGGAAATTATCTTTCTCTCCGAAGGTTACATCTAGGGCAATTTCTCCTAGGGATCGTGCTTGTCTGTCAGGAACGATGCCGTGAAAACGTATGTTGTTGTGGTTGAGCTGGGTCTCGGAGATTCGCAGATGCTTCAGTGTATCCAGGTACATTATATTAATGCTGGATCCTCCATCCATCAGCACTCTTTTTAGCCTAGTGTTTTGAACAATAGGACTTACAACTAGAGCTTGCGTGCCGGGTTCTGGGATATTTCCGAGATGATAAGACTGATCCCAGGTGATTGGTGTATTTGAGTACTTCAAGAATTTCGGGGTTGCAGGAACAACCGCGTTTATTTCTCGAAGTGTTCTCTTTGCCACCTTTGCTGAGGGAGTTGCCAGGAAAGTTAAGTTACATTATACGTCAACTCTCGGAAACTTAGACTCGCCTTTTCGCTGTTGTTCCTGGATTTTTTCGTCAGTGTCCGATTTACTGTCTTCTTTTTCAGCTTCTGACTTTTGCTTGGAGAATTTCCTCCTGGAATTCTTCCCTTTGCTTCCGGATCCTGCACTGCCTTTCACATGCTTGTTCAGCCGGCATTGCGCGTTAGTATGAGTGGGTTTCCCAAATTGCGAGTGGTGGACACAGTTTTACGACTTTATTCTTTCTCACTCTTCTTTGGTGTAATTTATCGGTTCTGTGCTTCTTCCTTTCCACTTGCTCCCATTTTCTCTTCCAAAGGCTATGTTAACTTCCTTGGGTTTTTGTGTTGCTTTGGGAGTTGTTTTTTTCTCAGGGCGAGGGGTCTTTTTGGCCTGGATCAAAGTGTCGATATTGCCGCCTCTCGCTCTGATATCGTCTTCGGCCGCTGCGTGCTCATTGGCGGTTGTAAGCATAGATCCGAGATCTTTGTGCTTTTTGGAACCGATCATGAACGGTACGATTCCGGGTTTTAAGCCATTGACGAAAGCATGCATTGCTTGTACGTCAGTTACTCCTGAGCAACTATTCTTCATTGCAGTCCATCTTAAGATAAAGTCCACGTATGGCTCATCTTCAAACTGGGTGCAACGGTTTGGCTGGTTGATGCTGTTCGGGCGCTTGTAGGTTCCCCTGAAGTGCTGAGTAAAAACTCTAGCCATATCATCCCAACTGTCGACAGTTGTTGATGGTAACCCATTGATCCAATCCCTGGCTCCATCTATTAACATTAGAGGGAGGAATTTTACTACCTCAAGGTCTGTCCCATTGTTAATCTGGACGGCTGTGTAATAATCTGAGAGTCAGGTATCCGGGTTTGTGCTACCGGTGTATTTTTGATACGTTGGACCAACTTTGGCAAAGCCAGAATGCAGATTTATCCTTCGGATCCTGTCAGTGAAACACTTAGGTCCAAAGTATAAATCATCTCTTTCCGCTCTGTCAATATGTGCGGAGTATCTGCCGGCTGAATGGACAGAAGGGGATCTGATACTTTCTTTTCCATTGTGGCACGGACGCGCTTTTTCGGGATTATCTCTATTACCTCCGTTATCATGCCCTTTGGGGTAAGTGGAGTTCTACTCCTGTGTCTTTCCTTATTCCTGGGGGGCGTACAGGACCTCTCACGCCTGTGAGGTATATCATGTCTTCCAGCTTTTTCAGCAGGGCGTCTCGGAGGCAGCATTGTTTTTCCATCCTTCCGGTTTTGCTCTTCCCGATCTCGGGGTTTAGTTCCATCTTTCGGCAGATGGGATCCGGTTCTGGACGCTGCATCCTTGTTGTCGGGCTTTTTCTTGTCCTTTCTCGGATCTGATTTCTTCTCTTTTGAATTGTTTGAATCTCCAGGTTCTTCCGGTCCGGGTGCTCCAGCGGCGCATGTAGCTGTTTTGCATAGGACGGAGTCGTCGTGGAACTTCCCTGATCGTTCTTGCCCTCGTTGTTGTTGTTGCAATGCCTTTCCTAGGAAAGCATACACCCCTTGAAGTTTTTCACCGTTGGAGTACATATCGTTGTTGAGGATGGCTAATGCTGCTTCCGCATTTTCTGCTGCGGTTTGTATATTGGTTCGCCCCTGGCATCTTTGCCGTTTACTTGCTTTTGCCAAGATGGGTTGTGAAACCGTTCTTTTGGCGGCAATACTTCCGGTCTTGCGATTCCGAGTAACTGTGTAGTTTTAATGCCAGATCTATTCCTTGTCTCGTATTCCTCAATTTCTTCCTGCTTTAACTTGATGTCAGCCTGGGTTTTTTGGAGGTGTTCTCGAGTTCGGAATAGATGTTGTTGTTTCCTTTGGAGAGCTTGTCTCCTAGCTTCCAGCACTTCAGGGGGCTCGTGTGGTCCCACTGGTGTTTGAAGTAAATCTTGTTCGTCTTGCTCTGATATTGGCGGAACATAGATTTTCTTCGTTTTCTTCTCCGCAGGTTTAACTCTGCTTCTTCCTCCTACTTCCAGGTTGTCATTGGCTGGATCGGCCAAGTTTTTCTTCCCGAGCTTGTACTGGAGTTTTTTGGAAGCTTTGTGCGTTTTCTTGGAAGAGGGAGGTTTTTTACCTGGTTCATCCTCTGTCAATTCTTTGACATCGAGATATGTTGGAGTAGTTTCTCCTTCTTCTCTCTCTTCCTCTGGCGGAGGCGTTCTAGGGTTTTCCTGACTGTCGGCATCCGTATTTTTAGCCGGTTTTCCATTAGTACTTCATGGAATCCCTCTTGAAGATATTTAACCTTTCTTTCTAAAGCGCCCTCATCTTCATCTTCGGAATCAAAATCATCTGATCCGGGTTCTGATTCCAATCTCGCCTCTATGGCGGCTAATACGGAATCAACTTCCGAGTTCATCGTCAAGTTGACGGATGTCGGATCTTCCACCTCTGTTGTGGGATTTTTGTTTTCTGCCTCTTGCACAGGATTGCTTTCATCCGTGTTATCAGCGATCTCGGATTGCACCATACCGATAAAGTGCGATTCAGCAGTATATCGGCGATCTGAGCAAAATCCGGCGTCATAGTCGTCTTCGACTGGGTATAGGGCGGGTGGGATACATTTGCTTCCACCACAGAATCCCATTGTTTCTGTAGTTAGTCCGGTAAAGATGTTTGCAAATCCAATCGGTAAAACGCAGACACTTACCAGATGATTCCGTGCCGACATGTACGATCCGTTGTCAAGGAAGCTCTCGACGTCGTTGTCGAATTCCAAGCTTCCGACAGTTATGGTACTGCCGATTCCGCCGAGTATCCCCAATCGAAACATAACGCCTGACGTCGCTGGCCCCACGGTGGGCGCCAACTGTCGAGACATCGTAGTAGAATTCATAGACGGGGTGCCATGAGACTACCGATAGAGAAGTGGGGGGACGTGATCGTATGATGAACAATGACACAGAGTTTTACCCAGTTTTGGTACGACGCAGTAATGCGGCGTTCCTACTCCTGCAATCTCACTAATCAGGACTAAAGCCTAGAGTAAACAGAGTACAATGTGATGTTTAGTTTAGCTACTCGACAAGGATCTACCTCTCGGCGAGTTAGCCTCTAGCTTCTTGTCTATCTTTCTTTATCTCCCATCCGGCTTTATATAATAGCCGGGTTAGGGCTTACGGAAAAGGAAACCTAAAAGACTACGGTATATGCTAACTTGGAAAGCAAGGAATCCGCCTTCTACTCCAAGCCGTATCACGTGGGCCGTGATTCGGGTTCTTCTAGAATCCGGCTTCCGTGCGTCAGCTTACTGGGCCGCCCAATGGACTATAATCCATTACCATCTAGGCCACCCTGGTAATCCGGCACTTGAGACCACTATCTGATATACCCACCCTAATTGGTATATATCCGACACCCCCATGTACCTATACCTTTTTTTTGAGAATTATGAATACATTCAGTGGGCAGTTCCCCCCCCCCCCCCCCCCGCGTTGTTTCCTAAAAAAAATCCTAAGTCTTTGCCATCGACTTAACAAATTAACTAAACTTTCATGAAAGAAATTATATGGTATGGTAAATGCGAACTCAAATATTATTTCATAGAGAGGAGTAACACTATTAGTAGTAAAATGATAATGCATCATGTATTTTTTTTAAATGTATCGTACATATTAAAATTTAAAAATATGTAATATATAATTAAGAAGTTTCCCACGCAAGTGCAAGCACACCATGGATCTCTCTTACATACACCATGTTTATCGGAATCATCAAAATATTTAGATAGTTAGATCCAGCATTGATGGCTAGGACATAAGAACCACATAATCCATTTTGTCAAGTGTAAAGAGAGGTCATATATCACCTAGATTGGAGATTGGAGAACAATAGGAAGGAGGTAAAAAATAAATCGAAGTACGACTACTTGATCTTAAAAAAGTGTGCCATGGTATTTTTGAAAATATCGCAATTAATATTAGGAAACATTTTTTTCTAAAATAGATATTAGTTTACTTAAATAAAATCCGTGGACATTCTCAATATGCAAAAGATGATGCCCTCGCATTCGCGAGAGCCCCCTGCTAGTTTAAGTAATAGCGCATAGACATGCATGCATAACTTCGGCGATGACATGCCTTTAGGACGCGCGTACACACAGACACACATACATACATACATACATACATACATACATACATACATACATACATACATACATACATACATACATACCAGTATATCGGGGATTGGTTGATCAAAGCAGCACTAATGCTTGCCACATCTGGCTAGGGTTACCACTGAAGGTGGACCCGATGATCTCACCAAGGGATGGAATAGACCCAGGTGTCACGTCCATGACGAGATCAGTTCCCAGATTCAAAATGGTTCCCTCATTTGAAAACACCCATCGCTGGAGAAAGGAATGGGCATCACACCGGGTAAGCTGCAGAGATGATGACGTAACCATCAAGCAAGTGTCGAGTCTTGTCTGATTAGGTCTTATTGAGCCATCTGGGTAGAGTGCCCATGCTTGGTCTTCCTGGCGAGAGAGACACAAGTTGAGCACGAGGTCATCTCCTTTTGCCTGCAAACAAAGACCGGAAGAAAGCCCAACGATGGGTGTCACCAGAGGCTGGGTGTTGTTGGTAGGAAGCCATGATTGACCAAGGGTGTATTGGTTCTTCTCCGCTGTCAGTGTTTCGCCGCTTTCCAGTGAAGTTGCTGCCAATACTAGACCAGATCTTGACACGATGGTTCCGTTGTCCCATAGTTGCCACTTGAAGTTATCGGTTACACCTTCGCAGTCATATATCATGATGTAGTCCCCGGCTGTGTAGCCGTACGACCCCAGGCACATGCCATTGGATCGAAGAGTGCCATCCCTTTTGAAGGTCCACAGCTGATTCACATTGTCCGAGGACCTGCAGTGGATGGATTTAATTTTCAGGCGGGACAAAGTGAAAAATGCACAGAAACTCAGTATACTCAATTAATTTACCTGCAGGGATATAGCTGAATCGGGTTCCCGTTCTCGTATCGTCTGTCTCTGACGTCGACGCATAGGCCGCCCGGTCCTGCGTATGATAAAGCAAGGATAGATGGGATGGCACACCTCACCAGGGGTGGCTCGTATCATATTTATATGCGGTAAGACTTGACTTACAAGTTAGGTACCAGGATAGGTACGATAAAGCTGTGCACGTACAAGGTTAGCTAGGATACTAACAGATCTACTTGATCTACACGCTAACAACAACTATTATGTTTAACACTCCCCCTCAATCACAACCGGTTAGGTTGAGATTGTACCGAAGACTACGAAGTTGTTGCGTGCCTATTGCTTTGGTGAAACCATCAGCGAGTTGTTCTTGGGAAGGAATAAACCGAACCTCCAAGGCCTTCTGAGCAACTCTTTCTCGTACAAAGTGAAAGTCCACTTCAATGTGTTTTGTCCGTGCATGAAACACTGGATTTCCCGAGAGGTATGTTGCTCCAAGATTATCACACCATAGTACAGGGGCTCTGCCTTGATAAATCCCAAGTTCACCCAACAATGATTGTATCCAAATAACCTCAGCTGTAACATTTGCAAGTGCCTTATACTCGGCCTCAGTGCTGGATCTTGCCACAGTAGCTTGCTTCCTAGAACTCCATGAAACAAGATTAGAGCCAAAGAATACCGCAAAACCACTAGTGGACCGTCTATCATCAGCTGAGTCTGCCCAGTCTGCATCTGAAAACGCACTCACAAGAGTGGAAGAGGATTTGCGTATACGAAGGCCACTATCCTTTGTTTGTTGTATATACCGTAAAATCCTCTTAACTGCCGTCCAATGAACATCAGTGGGTGTATGCAGAAACTGACAGACTTTATTTACCGCATACGAAATGTCTGGTCTGGTGAGAGTAAGGTACTGCAAGGCTCCAACAGTACTCCGATACTTGGTGGCTTCTTCCTCTGACAACACATGACCTTCAACCTTGGACAACTTCTCGGATGAAGACATGGGTGTAGCAGCCGGCTTACACCCAAGCATACCAGCTTTCCGAAGCACATCATATGTATACTTCGCTTGAGAGAGGATCAGTTCCTCCCTTGATCGGCATACTTCAATACCCAAGAAGTAGTGAAGATCACCAAGATCCTTGAGTGCAAACTCTGTCCGAAGATCAGTAACCAGTCTAGTAACAGCCTGAGGTGAGGAACTGGTAACAATAATATCATCCACATAGACTAACATATAAGTGAGGATACCACCATGATTATAGATAAATAAAGATGTATCAGCCCGAGAGGGAACAAAACCAAGTTCCTGTAAGCGAGAGCTTAGGCGAGAGTACCAAGCTCGAGGAGACTGCTTAAGTCCATAGAGGGCCTTGTCCAATTTGCAAACATGCTGCGGAAAACGTGCATCTTCAAAACCAGGAGGTTGACGCATGAACACATCTTCTTCCAGAACGCCATGTAAGAACGCATTCTGCACATCCAACTGTCGCAACAGCCAACCACGCGAAACAGCAAGCGATAATACCAGACGAATAGTAGCAGACTTGACCACCGGACTAAAAGTATCTGCATAATCAATGCCATACCGTTGCTTGTACCCTTTCGCAACCAATCTTGCCTTGTAACGATCAACGGAACCATCAGCGCGGTGTTTCAGTTTGAAGACCCATCGACAATCGATGAGATTCCGTCCAGTGGATGCAGGCACCAAGCGCCAAGTCTGATTGCGCATGAGCGCCTGGTATTCTTCATGCATAGCCGCGGTCCAGTTTGCATCAGCAAAAGCCGCAGCCAAGGTTTCTGGCTCAGATGGAGAGGCCAGAGCCGCCAGAGCCGTAGGGAACCGTCGATGGCGCGGGTCGTACGTGACCGTACCGTCAGTTCGGAGACGTTCCCGGCGAATATTATCGCGCAAGCGCGTGCGCATAGGATGCGCTGGAATCTGCTCGGCGGGCGCTTCAGCAGCGGGGCTCGTGTCGCTGTCCTCGGACCCATCGCGGTCGGCAGGTGAAGAAGGCGCAGGCGACGTAGACGGGTCGAAGTCGAGCGCGCGGCCCGAGGAGACCAACCGGGATGGTGCGGATGTGCCACGGTCACCCGATCATGACGGGGACCCACCACCAGGGGAGTCCGTGCTGTCACCATCTGCGCGCAACCCGGACGCGCGGTCAGCTCCAACTGGCGACACGGGATCAGCGCTCGTTGACGCGGGATTGGTGCCGCCAGACACCGAATTTTCCACGGGATCTGCTCCAGGATTGGCAGAGTTATTTTCCTGTGGCCTGGCCCAATCTTCTGCACCGTGTATTCTTGGAACGTGCACACCAGAGACCGGAAAATTTGGCTGCGAAGCCATATCAGTGCACACTGCGGATGAATCAAATAAACCATCATCAATATTAGAACTTCTAGCATCCGCACACCCCAAAGGATCTAGAGGAGGAGTGGCAAGGAGTTTGGCAAGAAGTTCAGGTGGTGTGGAGGAGGAATTTTCGGTGGAGAAGGGAAAACAATTTTCATCGAACACGACATCACGGGAAATATAGAGTCGGCCTGAGGAGACATGCAAGCACTTATATCCTTTGTGAAGAGGACTATAACCTAAGAACACACACCGCTTAGATCGGAATTGAAGTTTGTTATTGTTGTAGGGGCGCAAGCATGGCCAGCAAGCGCAACCAAAGGTTCGAAAAAACGAATAATCTGGAGAGGTATTGAATAGACGATTAAGTGGAGTTGTGTTTTGGATAGTGCGGCTGGGAAGTCTATTTATCAAAAAACACGCGGTGATGAATGCCTCGTCCCAAAAACGAAGAGGCATGGAGGCATGTGCGAGGAGTGAGAGACCGACATCAACAATGTGACGGTGCTTGCGCTCGGCGGACCCATTTTGTTGATGGGTATGAGGACAGGACACATGGTGTGCTATGCCGATTTGCTTAAAGAATGAATTAAGTTTTTGATATTCTCCTCCCCAATCGGTCTGCATATAGAGGATTTTATGATTCAATAGTCGCTCAACGTGAGTTTGGAATTGCAAGAAAATGCTAAAAACATCAGCTTTACTCTTAAGGCAATATAACCATGTAAACTTGCTAAAATCATCGATAAAGCTTACATAATATTTAAAACCGCCGGAAGAGGTGCACGCAGGCCCCCAAACATCCGAGAAAACGAGCTCAAGAGGAGCATGAGACACACTAGATGATCTAGGAAACGGAAGCTGATGACTTTTTCCCTGTTGGCAAGCATCGCAAACAGAGTATTTATTTGACTCACGAAGAAAAGGCAAACTATTATTTCGAAGAACTTGATCAACCACCGGAAGGGCAGGATGGCCTAAACGGCAATGCCAACGATCTCGACCATGCTTGACGGCGGAGAGGGCTTTTATTGGAAAACTTGCTTGGTTGCTGCCACGAATGGGGTAGAGACCCCCTTCACTGGGACCGCGAAGAAGAACCTTCCTCGTAGCCAGATCCTTGATAAGAAAATAGTTAGGAAAATATTCAACGGATACGTTATTATCATTGGATAATTTGTGGACAGAGAGCAAGCTTTTGGAGGTGTGGGGAACATGCAGCACGTTTCTAAGAACGAGAGATTGATGAGGTGTATAAATGCTAGAAGTACCAATATTAACAATTGGCATACCTGATCCATTTGCTGCGTGAACTTGTTCCTTTCCGGAGTACCTCTCGTGCATGGTCATTTTGTCGAGGTCGCCAGTTATATGGTCCGTTGCACCGCTATCAGTGTACCAGGCCGGCTCGACGAAGACGTTCCCGGCCGAGTGCTCCTCCTGTTGATGGAAGGAGTGGTCGAACCTCTTGCGGCACTTGAAGGCGTTGTGCCCGTCCTTCTTGCACAGCTGACAGGTGACTCGCGGCATGTTGCTTCTGTTGGCAGTGCCGCTGCCTTGCTGTCCGCGCTGGTCAGCACCTCCGCGACCACTGCCCTGGCCGCCTTGCCCACCACCGCGGCCACCGCGGCCTCCGCCACGGCCACCTCTGTAGCCACCACCACCACCCCGTGACACGTTATGCACGGAGGAGCCCGACCCAGGAAGTTGCACCTGATTGCCATCATGGCGAAGCTCGTAGTCGAGGAGGTGCGAGTAGAGGTCGTGTACCGACATTGAGTCGTTGCGCGTGGTGACTCACGTGACGAGCGCGTCGTAGGAGTTGTCCAGCCCGGTGAGGAGGTAGATGATGAAGTCCTCCTCGTCGAGCTCCTTGCCGGCCGCGGACAGTGCATCGGTGAGGCCCTTGACCTTGTTGAAGTACTCCACCATTGTCATCTCCCGCTTCTGGATCGTCGCGAGCTGGCGACGGAGCTGCATCACCCGGGCCCTGGAGTGAGTGGCGAACTTGCGCTCCAGAGTTCCCCAAACAGCCGCTGCCGTGGACTGAAACAGTACCAGCCGCAGCGTATCAGGTGAGAGCGTCGATAGCAAGAAGCTGAGGCAGTTCTGGTCACGAGATAGCCAGTTGAAGTAGGCGGGATTCATGGTGGGGTTGACGCCGTCGATGCCGATGATCATCTGTGGCGGCGCTGCTTCGGTGCCGTCGGCGAGGCTCATCCAATGAGCACCGCGCAGAACAGGTAGAACCTGTGCCTTCCAGAGGAGATGGTTGTCGTGGGAGAGCTTGACGGTGACGAGTCCGGCGAATGACGACCAACTGAAGGAGGACGGCGGCGGCACCATGCCTGTCGCCATCAGGGGCCCTGCCTGGGCACTTGCTGGGGGCGCCGTCAGTTGCGGCGAGAGCATGTTGAGGCTCGACACATAGTGCGAACCTGCGGGCGGCCTAAACATGCCAGAGACGCCCGGGATCATCTGGTTCATCGGACCGGAGCTTGAAGAGAGCTGCGGGCCCGAGGTCATGGCGAGGGGCGCTAGAGACGCCGCCATGCTTGGTGCCGTGGATGAAGAGACACTAGCCGAAACCAGCGGTAGAACCGCATCAGAGACGGCTGGGGAGGTTGAGTCGGACATGGCCGGGAGCGTGGATGCGGGCGGCGGAGTCGACATAGATGTGTTTTTCAGGAAGATGGCTCTGATACCATATGATAAAGCAAGGATAGATGGGATGGCACACCTCACCAGGGGTGGCTCGTATCATATTTATATGCGGTAAGACTTGACTTACAA
>JAPCYS010003486.1:0-15396 GCA_028641055.1 Alopecurus myosuroides
AAAAAAAAAGTTCATTGAAATAAAAATTTAGCCTATTGTAGCAATTCACAAAAATCTCCCCAAAATCCCGCTTTTGCTGTTGTGAGTAAAAAACGGTTCGATTGAAATAACAATTTTGTGCTATTGTAGCAAAAAGTTTCGTCCACATATAACAAAAAAACCAACTTTGCAGGAGACCTTGTCGGAGATATTATAGCAAACATTTTGCACTACTGTAGCAAATCTAATAACAATTATAGCAAATTTATGTTATTGTAGCAAAAAATAATGACATCGTCGAGGCACCGCCAAAAATATTATAGCAAACATTTTGCACCAGTATAACAAATATTGACATCAATTGTAACAAAACTATTTTGTTCTACTGTAGCACAAAAATGACATCGCCGAAGACTCCGCCGGAGAACTTGTAGCAAACAAATTATATTAGTATAGCAAAATCAGAGACTAATTGTATCGAACAAAAAATTCTATTGTAGCAGCATGTGTTGCGGTGTGAGTTTGCTGAAAAAAGAAAAAGCTGATAATAAATAGGCCGCACCTGCTAAAGGACTGGGTACTTTCCAGCGAGAAGGCATGCTAAGGGCTTTTGGGCCTGTCAGCATGGAGTCCCTCTAGAGCATGGAGGCCAGCGAGCGCTCGCGTCACCACCCGGAGGACGCATGTTCTCGATCCTTCGGGGTATATTGATCGTTTTCCTTTTTATAATAATCTATTTTATTTACAAGTTGAGCAAATTATATCCATAATTAATAAATTGGAACGCGCATTGACAATAATATTTTCTGACACAAACAGTAGCTGCATCAAAGTCATTCAAATCTTCTTCTATAGCCCTAAATTTTACATTTTGACTTTCTGTATGCTTTGGTGAGAATCTAAGTTGTACTAGCTCAACAAACGCCATATGAATTGAGAAGTCGCATCGGCCGTCAACTCGGGTAGGATCTCCTAGTAAAACTGCTTAGTGAGACAAGATTCCACTCGGCCTACTCAGGTTTGAGTCACCTCACCAACTATGAATGACACTAAGAGCAACTTCATTAGAACCCGTAAAACGGTCGGAACTGAAAATAACCGCCGCTTTCAGTTTTTCAGTGTAAAAAACGTCCCAACCAGAACCCGCAAACGACCCCAACCTGTAAAAAAGTTTAGGGGCCGCTGAAAATTTCCCTACCTGAACGGAAAAAACACTGTCGCACCCGGACTTCTAGAGGATACTCACCGTACGAACTGAACAGTATTTTGATTGGATTATGTCGCACCCGGACTTCTAGGAGATACTCACAGTCCATTAAACAGTAGATAATGGCTTACGGGGCATACCGGCACCCGCATCTCAATATGAGCAGGCCAACACGTAAATGTGTGACAACCATTATCTTACTATTCATCGTCTGCGCAAACCATCCCATAGATATCCAGATACTTCCATTGACGTACTTCAAAACATACACACATGGTACGTCAACGGTATTGGAACAAGTGATATCACAACAGATCTCTACGACACAAAAGATGGAAATAAGTTGCAAATAGCTCTCATTAGAGCAGAGATAGCAAATACAATCATCCAGAGGACACATGTCCCAACATAACATCATTACGTCATAGCGGAAGCATTCAACATGTCTGAGTACATACAGAACCAAATAGGCCTAAGAGGCCGGAAACGAAAAGACGGAGCCCATCCACGAAGTCTCGGATCCTGCCCGAGTCCGCTATCTACTCGTCAGCAGTCTCGTCATACTCCACGTAGTAGCCACCATGGGGATCTTCGGAAACGTCGTCTGCGGAAACCACAGCCCCAAAGGGGTCAGTACATAAACGTACTGGCAAGCAAGACTCACAATTCACGAAAGTGTAACCCGTCAACACCAAGCACAGATGCTTTGGGTTCAACGGAAGGAAGGGATTATAAAGATGCTGCAACTGGCTGCTCTAACCAACTACAGAGTTACTACCACTTCCAGCTATCAGAAAGGGGATAAGATCGTGTATAGTAACCAACTGAAAGATAACCTCAAACAAAACCATCCTGGATCTCGCCCCTTATCCAAAGAAGCAATCGAGGATAACTCACACAGTTTGAAATAATGAGTTCAGATTATTGTGTCAATAAGCCTATTACTAGTCAAGTTGTTAATCATTGGGTGTAAGGTGGTTAATCATTAGGTTTAAGTTGTCCTGAGTACTTGTTAGCTAGTACTTTCACCAAGTAGTCCATAACCGCGGAAAACACGGCTTCTCGAGAAGATTTATCCCTGCAGGGGTGCACCAATTTGGCCGTACACGTAAGAATATCCCGCCAGACGGGGATCAAACCCACCAAGCGAGGTACTCAACACAACCCAACTCTTCTTCGCATCAAGCCCAAAGAACCTTGGGCGCACGGCTATCGAGCCCGAAGAAAGGGGACCCTCATAGCACTCTAAGAACGTGTCCCCCTATATGCCGACACAAAAGTTCCACCCTGGCCTGGGCTCGCAAAAACATGCATGCGGCAAATGGAAAACACGAACTAAATGAGGCGATTTGGACGAGATGCGAATCGAATCAAATTGAGGGGGGCGCCCATACTCGCTTCCCACATGCGGTTAGTGCGCTCATCATGGATCGGTAGACAAGACCCTTTTCCTATTAGGGTCGACACTAGCTGGCCTCAAAACCACGCAGGGCCTCCTGCCGGTGCCTTATCATCAAATTATTATTAATAATAACATTAGCATGATTCATTGTTTAACATCGAGCCCCCAGAACATAATAGAAATAGTAACAGAAGTAACGGGTAACAGACTCGAGCAAAACAACCCTAAGCATGCTAGTAAGGCACGGGCTCAAACAGTGGGGTTGTAGGAGTGGAGGTGAGGCAAAATCAGGGTTAAGGATTCATGTGATAGGTTCGTAACAGAAACAACTATACATAGGGCTAGCAAAATAGACAAAGGAAAGTATCGGTAACCAATGTTGAAGGAACACAGTGTTCATGTGAGTGATAACTTGCCTGCAAACCCAGTAGCCTGGTACTGAGTTAGATCCTTAGAAGGGTGTCGTAAGTATCGTCGGTCTCAACGTCGTCGTTATCCGAGAAGAAGCAAACAAACAACGCAGAGAACAAACAATCAATAACATGGCATAATGCACAACATGGGATGATGCATGAACATTTAATTGATGCACCAAAATAACTAGTTGACATGGTAACATAAACATGATTAAATGGACCCACATGCAATTTGGATTGCATATGGAAAGCCCATGAATTATGGTTGAATTAATTGTTTTACAACTAATAATCATGTGTAGGTGAATTAGCATGATGCATGGATGAGGAAAACAGCAAAATAACAACAATAGAATCAAATAGAAATAAGGTTTACCAAATTTGGAAATTTGTTTATTAAGTTAAGAAATTTTGGTTACTTAAAGGTGTCACACAAACATTTGTTGTTTCACCAATGTAAATTGTTCAAAACAGATAACAAAGTTCATATTTGATAAGACACACAATTTAGGTGGAATACATGTTTCACTTGTTGAAAAAGGATTTCAAATGAATTATTTATGAATTACACAAGTTTAAGCAAGAATTAAATGAATTTAATTCAAACATGAACTTATTTGAATTTTTATTTGTTCAAAGCATTGAAGCAAATTCATATTTTAAAAGTTCATACTTTTATGGTTGGAAAACATATTTTATATGTCGAAAATTTAATTTGATCAAGTTATGAATTTAACAATATTAAATGATTTAAACAAGGTTTAAATCATTAACCAATTTTAATTATTCAAAACATGGTAACAAATTTATATTTGGAAAGTGGATTAATTTTGCATGGAAAACATATTTCATTTGTTGAAATGGATTTAAAATGAGCAAGTTATTATTTTGGCAATTTTAAATGCAATAATTAAGAAACAGTTGTTTTCAGCAATTTAAATTATTCAAAACAGCAAACAAAATTTATATTTGGAAAGTACATGAAAATTTGATTGGAAAAACATATTTAGTTTGTGGAATTGGAATTTTTATGACCAAGTTATGAATTTTGCAAGTTTAAGTTAATTAAGCAAGTTTTTACATATTTCACCAATTTAAAATATTCAAAAGAGTAAACAAATTTTATATTTGGATAGAACATTCAATTTGGGACAGAAAACATATTTAAAAAGTTAAAATTGGAGTTAAGATGAATTAGTTATGCATTTTAGAAGTTTTGGTGTAAATCTACCATTTTTAAGCTGCTAGAGACTTAGAAATAATTTTGCAGGGGCTAGAACTAATTTGCAAGGGCCTATTGGTGATTTCCTGGAAGTTTATGTGCCAAAACAATGCTAAAATAAAAGTTGGTTTTATTTGGGAGAGGGGGGACTCGAACCCCTCACCTCCTGCTGCAAGCAAAGGAACAGAACCAACTGGGTAGCTGCTGGGTTCGTGACTAGGAAGGGGATCTCGGGAGGTTATGCTGCTGTTCCGCGGGATAACTGAATCAAAACGAATAAAGAAGCAGAAAAAGGGGTGGGGCTGGGACTCGAACCTGGGATCTGAGGGTTCGCTGCGCGCGGCTGCTGCCAGTAGGGTAGCTGCTGGGTTCGTGACAGATACAGGGAAGCTCGAGGGTTAAGGTTCAGCAATGGGTGGTTTTTAACTGAACCTCAAATTCAGATCGCAGAATAGATCGAGCGGGAGGTTGGGCGCCGGTGGACAGCGACCACTGTTGTGCCTCGACGTGCTTGTGCGTGCGGGTGCTGGCGAGGGAAAAGAGAGAGGAGGGGAAGGAGCGAGAGGGAAGGAGGAGGGTCGAGGGCCTCACCTCGAGCGGCAGGGAGGCGGTCGGGGCAGGCAGGGAGACGCAGGGAAGGCCGGCGAGGAGGGGATGGCGCCGGCGATGGGGGGCCTCCCGGCCCGAGCCGAGGGGGTGGAGAGGGAGCCCACGGCCAGGGGGTTCCATTCCCGCCCTCACCGTGGCCGGAGGGGGGCTCCCTCGCCGTCGATCACCGGAGCAAGGTGGGGCTTCGGGTGAGGTACAGAGAACAGAAGGATACAAAGGAGGTTGCAGGGAGAGAAGAGAGAAGAAAGAGAGGGAAGAAGGGAGAGGACGGCGGGGTTGGAGGATGGAAGAGGGGACTAGGGTTAGGCAGAGGGGAGGGCTCGTTTTAAGGTGGAGCTCGAGCTCGTACGGCTGGGCATCGAGTGGAGGAGGAGGTGATCCTGCGGTGGATGATGTGATCGTACAGGGATGACGTCAAGGAGGAAGACGACTGAATCGGTACCGGGTGAGGGAGGTGTTGGTCTGAGGGAAATAGATGGGCTAGGAAAAGGGGGAAAGGGCCTGCTGGTGCTCTCTCTCTCCCTTGTGTGTTGTTTTTATTAATTGATTTGTTATCTTTTTTTTGCTGATTTGAAAAGGAAGAAAAGGAGGGTTTTGGAGTTGGGAAGAAAATTAGGGATAATTGTTTATTGATTGACTATTGCCACAGCAACAATGCAAGTTTTTGTTTTCAAAATTATTTCACTTGTTTGTTGTTTGTTTGGTATTTGATTTGAATTTGAATGAAAGTTGAGGTTAATTGATTTATTAAAACAAGAATTCAATAGGGTGAACTTTAATGTTAATTTGAAATAAAATTAGGATTGTTGTGTAATTTTCATAAGTTCAACATGGTGGTTGTTGTGGACAATGTGTTTTGAATTTTTAATGCAATTTGAATGAATTTTGATGATTAAGTGAGTTATAGAAAACAAGATTTAAATAGGGTGATCAAATGATTTTAATTGGAAACAAATGAGATTTTTAATTGAACTTTTGATTTGAAAAAGATTGTAACATGACAAGTATGAACAAGCATTTGAAATAATGTTTGAATTTCAATTGTTTTTGGTATTAGCTGAATTTCTGTTAGAACAAAACAACAGTTTGGAATCAAAACTTTTATGGAACAATTGATTGTTTTGATTTGAAATATCACTTTGGAAATTGTAACATCACAAGGATGAAACAAAAGGTTTGAATTTTGGTTTGAAATTCAAATAGAAAACAAAGGAAAACAAATGAAAACAGTTGGAAAACAAAGCAAAACAGAGGAAAAAAAATGGAAAACAAGCAAAACAAATGCAATCAACATGATGCCATGATGCAAAACATAAAATAACAGAGAGCAAACATTCTAATGGCTATTTTTCATACTTGGGATGTTACAAACGCCCCCCCCTTGAAGGAATCGCGCCCCGAGATTCCTACTGAGAAAAGAAAAGGTCCGGATACTTCTTGGGTAGATCCTCTTGAGCTGTGACACGTGAAACACATCGTGCACATTGGATAGTATTTCTGGAAGTTCAAAACGATAGGAATTCCTGGCAACTCTTCTGGAAAGACGTCAGGGGATTTGGAAACCACCGGAACATTTTCAAGTAAAGGGAGAGGTTTTGTATCGAGGGTATATAGCTGGATAGAACTTGATTCATTTGGAGAATAGACTATCTGGAATGTGGTGCTTCAGGAATGCTTCCTTGAAACAACCCCAGGTGATAGGAATGCCAGCTCTCATAGCCTGGAATCAACAACAACAACAACAACAACCTTTCTGGCCAGATAGACTTGATATTTGGGAAGCTTTGATTAGACGCCGGTAGAAGAACTGAAATTGAAAACAACAACAAGATTTCAACGGACGAAAAGGATGTTGAGAAGAACAGGATATCAACATCGGGGAAAACGAGAACAAAACACTTCTGAGGTACTACGGAAAACCCATCCGGGCTTCTAAAGGATCAATATCTACTGCTTAAGGAATAGAGGATCTGCTTCCGGGGCTTACACGCCTCCGTTCTCAATCGTGAGTAGGCAACATGATAAATCATGTCACAACCACCTCCATTCCTATGGTCTAGTAGATATAACCATCCTAGAGAAACCAGGATTCGTGAAATCCTAACTTGAAAGTTTAGATGAGAAGGGAAAACAACGTTGCACTTCCTTACCAGAAAAGGGAGGGTGGGTGGGGAAAGAAGAAAAAGAACAGAATTCCTACTCTCACGTTTCATTTTTCCTATATAGCTACAAAATAGTTTCTAGACTCAACTGCGACCAGTAAAAAGGGATCCTACAGGCAGACAGGCTCTGATACCATTTGTCGCACCCGGACTTTTAGGAGATACTCACAGTCCATTAAACAGTAGATAATGGCTTACGGGGCATACCGGCACCCGCATCTCTAATGAGCAGGCCAACACGTAAACGTGTGACAACCATTATCTTACTATTCATCGTCTGCGCAAACCATCCCATAGAAATCCAGATACTTCCATTGACGTACTTCAAAACATACACACATGGTACGTCAACGGCATTGGAACAAGTGATATCACAACAGATCTCTACGACACAAAAGATGGAAATAAGTTGCAAATAGCTCTCATTAGAGCAGAGATAGCAAATACAATCATCCAGAGGACACATGTCCCAACATAACATCATTACGTCACAGCGGAAGCATTCAACATGTCTGAGTACAGACAAGAACCAAATAGGCCTAAGAGGCCGGAAACGAAAAGACGGAGCCCATCCACGAAGTCTCGGATCCTGCCCGGGTCCGCTATCTACTCGTCAGCAGTCTCGTCATACTCCACGTAGTAGCCACCATGGGGATCTTCGGAAACGTCGTCTGCGGAAACCACAGCCCCAAAGGGGTCAGTACATAAACGTACTGGCAAGCAAGACTCACAATTCACGAAAGTGTAACCCGTCAACACCAAGCACAGATGCTTTGGGTTCAACGGAAGGAAGGGATTATAAAGATGCTGCAACTGGCTGCTCTAACCAACTACAGAGTTACTACCACTTCCAGCTATCAGAAAGGGGATAAGATCGTGTATAGTAACCAACTGAAAGATAACCTCAAACAAAACCATCCTGGATCTCGCCCCTTATCCAAAGAAGCAATCCGAGGATAACTCACACAGTTGAAATAATGATGGTTCAGATTATTGTGTCAATAAGCCTATTACTAGTCAAGTTGTTAATCATTGGGTGTAAGGTGGTTAATCATTAGGTTTAAGTTGTCCTGAGTACTTGTTAGCTAGTACTTTCACCAAGTAGTCCATAACCGCGGAAAACACGGCTTCTCGAGAAGATTTATCCCTGCAGGGGTGCACCAATTTGGCCGTACACGTAAGAATATCCCGCCAGACGGGGATCAAACCCACCAAGCGAGGTACTCAACACAACCCAACTCTTCTTCGCATCAAGCCCAAAGAACCTTGGGCGCACGGCTAATCGAGCCCCGAAGAAAGGGGACCCTCATAGCACTCTAAGAACGTGTCCCCCTATATGCCGACTACAAAAGTTCCACCCTGGCCTGGGCTCGCAAAAACATGCATGCGGCAAATGGAAAACACGAACTAAATGAGGCGATTTGGACGAGATGCGAATCGAATCAAATTGAGGGGGGCGCCCATACTCGCTTCCCACATGCGGTTAGTGCGCTCATCATGGATCGGTAGACAAGACCCTTTTCCTATTAGGGTCGACACTAGCAGGCCTCAAAACCACGCAGGGCCTCCTGCCGGTGCCTTATCATCAAATTATTATTAATAATAACATTAGCATGATTCATTGTTTAACATCGAGCCCCCAGAACATAATAGAAATAGTAACAGAAAGTAACGGGTAACAGACTCGAGCAAAACAACCCTAAGCATGCTAGTAAGGCACGGGCTCAAACAGTGGGGTTGTAGGAGTGGAGGTGAGGCAATATCAGGGTTAAGGGATTCATGTGATAGGTTCGTAACAGAAACAACTATACATAGGGCTAGCAAAATAGACAAAGGAAAGTATCGGTAACCAATGTTGAAAGGAACACAGTGGTTCATGTGAGTGATAACTTGCCTGCAAACCCAGTAGCCTGGTACTGAGCTAGATCCTTAGAAGGGGTGTCGTAAGTATCGTCGGTCTCAACGTCGTCGTATATCCGAGAAGAAGCAAACAAACAACGCAGAGAACAAACAATCAATAACATGGCATAATGCACAAACATGGGATGATGCATGACCATTTAATTGATGCACCAAAATAACTAGTTGACATGGTAACATAACATGATTAAATGGACCCACATGCAATTTGGATTGCATATGGAAAGCCCATGAATTATGGTTGAATTAATTTTTTTACAACTAATAATCATGTGTAGGTGAATTATCATGATGCATGGATGAGGAAAACATCAAAATAACAACAATAGAATAGAATAGAAATAAGGTTTACCAAATTTGGAAATTTGTTTATTAAGTTAAGAAATTTTTGTTACTTAAAGGTGTCACACAAACATTTGTTGTTTTCACCAATGTAAATTGTTCAAAACAGATAACAAAGTTCATATTTGATAAGAACACACAATTTTAGGTGGAATACATGTTTCACTTGTTGAAAAAGGATTTCAAATGAATTATTTATGAATTACACAAGTTTAAGCAAGAATTAAATGAATTTAATTCAAACATGAACTTATTTGAATTTTTATTTGTTCAAAGCATTGAAGCAAATTCATATTTGAAAAGTTCATACTTTTATGGTTGGAAAACATATTTTATATGTTCAAAAATAATTTAATTTGATCAAGTTATGAATTTAACAATATTAAATGATTTAAACAAGGTTTAAATCATTTAACCAATTTTAATTATTCAAAACATGGAACAAATTTTATATTTGGAAAGGTGGTTTAATTTTGCATGGAAAACATATTTCATTTGTTGAAATTGGATTTAAAATGAGCAAGTTATTATTTTGGCAATTTTAAATGCAATAATTAAGAAACAGTTGTTTTCAGCAATTTAAATTATTCAAAACAGCAAACAAAATTTATATTTGGAAAGTACACGAAAATTTGATTGGAAAACATATTTAGTTTGTGGAATTTGGAATTTTTATGACCAAGTTATGAATTTTGCAAGTTTAAGCGAATTAAGCAAGTTTTTAAATATTTCACCAATTTAAAATATTCAAAACAGTAAACAATATTTATATTTGGATAGAACATTCAATTTGGGACAGAAAACATATTTAAAAAGTTAAAATTGGAGTTAAGATGAATTAGTTATGCATTTTAGAAGTTTTGGTGTAAATCTGCCATTTTTAAGCTGCTAGGGACTTAGAAATAATTTTGCAGGGGCTAGAACTAATTTGCAAGGGCCTATTGGTGATTTCCTGGAAGTTTCTGTGCCAAAACAATGCTAAAATAAAAGTTGGTTTTATTTGGGAGAGGGGGGACTCGAACCCCTCACCTCCTGCTGCAAGCAAAGGAACAGAACCAACTGGGTAGCTGCTGGGTTCGTGACTAGGAAGGGGATCTCGGGAGGTTATGCTGCTGTTCCGCGGGATAACTGAATCAAAACGAATAAAGAAGCAGAAAAAGGGGTGGGGCTGGGACTTGAACCTGGGATCTGAGGGTTCGCTGCGCGCGGCTGCTGCCAGTAGGGTAGCTGCTGGGTTCGTGACAGATACAGCGAAGCTCGGGGGTTAAGGTTCAGCAATGGGTGGTTTTTAACTGAACCTCAAATTTAGATCGCAGAACAGATCGAGCGGGAGGTTGGCCGCCGGTGGAAAGCTACCAATGCTGTGCCTCGACGTGCTTGTGCGTGCGGGTGCTGGCGAGGGAAAAGAGAGAGGAGGGGAAGGAGCGAGAGGGAAGGAGGAGGGTCAAGGGCCACACCTCGAGCAGCAGGGAGGCGGTCGGGGCAGGCAGGGAGACGCAGGGAAGGCCGGCGACGGAGGGGATGGCGCCGGCGATGGGGGGCCTCCCGGCCCGAGCCGAGGGGGTGGAGAGGGAGCCCATGGCCGGGGGGTTCCATTCCGGCCCTCACCGCGGCCGGAGGGGGGCTCCCTCGCCGTCGATCACCGGAGCAAGGTGGGGCTTCGGGTGAGGTACAGAGAACAGAAGGATACAGAGGAGGTTGCAGGGAGATAAGAGAGAAGAAAGAGAGGGAAGAAGGGAGAGGACGGCGGGGTTGGAGGATGGAAGAGGGGACTAGGGTTAGGCAGAGGGGAGGGCTCGGTTTTAAGGTGGAGCTCGAGCTCGTACGGCTGGGCATCGAGTGGAGGAGGAGGTGATCCTGCGGTGGATGATGTGATCGTACAGGGATGACGTCAAGGAGGAAGACGACTGAATCGGTACCGGGCTGAGGGAGGTGTTGGGCTGAGGGGAAATAGATGGGCTAGGAAAAGGGGGAAAAGGGCCTGCTGGTGCTCTCTCTCTCCCTTGTGTGTTGTTTTTATTAATTGATTTGTTATTATTATTTTTTGCTGATTTGAAAAGGAAGAAAAGGAGGGTTTTGGAGTTGGGAAGAAAATTAGGGATAATTGTTTATTGATTGACTATTGCCACAGCAACAATGCAAGAAAATTAGGGTCCACGTAGTAGCCGTCACGGGGATCCTCGTAAGCGTAGTCTGCGGAAACCACAGCCCCAAAGGGGTCAGTACATAAACGTACTGGCAAGCAAGACTCATAATTCACCAAAGTGTAGCCCATCAACACCAAGCACAGATTCCTTGGGTTCAACGGAAGAAGGGTATCAAAAGATGCTGCAACTGGTTGCACTAACCATCTACAGAACATACTACAACTTCCGGATACACAGAAAGAAGATAAGATAGCGTATCGTAACCAACTATAGCTAACCACCAAACAAACCCATCCTGGATCTCGCCCCTTATCCAAAGAAGCAATCCGAGGATAACTCACACAGTTGGATTAATGATGGATCAAATTGTTGTGTCAATAAGCCTATTACTAGTCAAGTTATCATTAGTTAGGTGTAAGTTGTTCTGAGTACTTGTTAGCCAGTACTTTCACCAAGTTAACCATAACCGCGGAAAACACGGCTTCTCGAGAAGATTTATCCCTGCAGGGGTGCACCAATTTGGCCGTACACGTAAGAATAACCCGCCAGATGGGAAGGCCTTTCCCACCAAGCGGGGCACTCAACACAACTCAACTCTTCTTCTCATCAAGCCCAAAGCACCACGTGCTGTGCGTGCGCGGCTAATCGAGCCCCACGAAGAAAAGGGGACCCTCATAGCACTGGAACACCACGCCGCCCTAAATGCCGACTACAAAAGTTCCACCCTGGCCTCGGGTTCGTACCTGCATATGCATGCATCAAATGGAAAGCCCGAACTAAGTGTGGTGATTTGGACGAGATGTGAATCGAATCAAATTGAGGGGGGCGCCCATACACGCTTCCCACATGCGGATAGTGCGCTCATCATGGATCAGTAGACAAGACCCTTTTCCTATTAGGGTCGACACTAGCAGGCCTCAAAACGCCGGGCCTCCTGCCGGTGCCTTATCAGCAATTTATTATTACCTCAAATTAACAGGTTGTTGTTTAACATCGAGCCCCAGAATATAACAGAATATAATAACAGAAGTAACTGATAACAGACTCGAGCAAAACAACCCTAAGCATGCTAGTAAGACACGGGCCCAAGCAACGGGGTTATAGGACTGGAGGTGAGGCATATCAGGGTTCAGGGTATCATGTGATAGGTTCGTAACAGAGCAACGATACATATGGCTAGCAGAAATAGACAACGGAAAGTATCGGTAACCAATGTTGAAAGGAACACAATGGTTCAGGTGAGTGATAACTTGCCTGCAAACTCAGTAGCCGGGTACTGGGCTAGATCCTCAGAAGGGGTGTCGTAAAGATCGTCGGTCTCAACGTCGTCGTCTATCCGAGAAGAAGCAAACAAACAATGCAGAAGGATAAACAATCAATATCATGGCATAGTGCACAATCATGGGATGATGCATGTCAAGTTAATAGATGCATCAAAATAACTAGTTGACATGGTAACACAATTTAAATGGACACATATGCAATTTTGAGTTGCATATGAAAAGCCCATGAATTTTGGTTGAAACATTTGTTTTCCAGTTAACCAACAGGTGAAAGTGGTTTAGTATGATGCATGCATGAGGAAAACAACAAAATAACAACAATAGAACCAATTTGAAATGAGGTTTAGCAATTTAGAATTTTATTTATTAAGTTAAGCAATTTTTGGTTCCTTAAAGGTGACACACAAGTATTTGTTGTTTTCAGCCACTTAACTTGTGCAAAATAAATAACAAAATTCATATTTGTAAAGATCATCAAATTTTGGGTGGATTACATGTTTCAAATATTGAAAAAGGAATTAGGATGAATTTATTATGACTTAAACAAAATTAAACAAGTTTTAAATGAATTTAAAACAAGCATGAATTTCATTTGAATTTTTATTTATTCCAAACATAAATTCAAATTCATATTTGAAAAGTTTATGTTTTTCTAGTTTGAAAACATATTTTGCATGTTCAAAAATAATTTAAATTGAGCAAGTTATGATTTTATCAAATTTAAATGATTTAAACAAGGTTTAAATTATTTAGGCAATTTAAATTATTCAAAACATGAAACAAAATTTATATTTGAAAAGGTTATTTGAAATATCATGGAAAACATATTTTATTTGCATTATTTGGATTAAGAATGAATTAGTTATGAATTTTAGCAAATTGCAATTGAATTATTTGAATTCAAATTTGAATTGCATTTAGAAAATTCAAAACAGTACACAATTGGTTTAAATGGATAGACAATTTAATTTAGAGCAACAAACATATTTTACTTTTATTATTTGGAGTTATATTTTAAAAGTTATTAACAATTTAAAACAGAGGACCAAACTGTAAAATTAAGGGACTTGTTTTAAAAAGAAACGTGCAGGAAAACTAATTTGCACCGCACTGCTGTCTACCCCTAGCCACTGCCCGTGGGCCTGGGGACAGCGTGGCATGCGCGCGCGTGCGTGGCAGCTAGGGCCGCTGACGGGTGGGGCTCGCTTGTCAGCCAGCGCGCGAAAAAGTGTGGATTTAATCCACAGAGCCACGGCTCGAACCCGTGCCCTCGCTGCGCGCTCGTTAGTGCAGTAACCAGTGCGGTGGGATTCAGTTTGGTGACAGATTCAGATACGCAGAGAGGTTGAGCTTCCACTGCGCGTTACTGAACTTTTAACGCGCGCGCAAGACTGAACGTTGACAGACAACGATGACGCCGGCGGCGAGCCATGGTTGCTGCCGGTGCCTTGATGTGTTGCTGGGTTCTGGGTATGCGTGTGCAGTGCAGTGGCACGGGTGCAACAGAGATAGAGGAGGAGGAGCACGGTGGTGGCTCACCTCCGATTGTAACCGTGGCAGAGGACCGGGGACGAACTCGACGGCGACAGCTCCGTGGACGGCGGCGTCGCTGTGGCGAGTCTCCGCGGCGGCTGCAGTGTCCAAACGGAAGAGGAAGTGGTGGCGAGTCGATTCCAGGGGCTAGGTGGCTAGGTGGAGCAACGGAGTGGAGGGGAGCATGGCGGATTCAGGCGGGTGGTTTCTCCGGTGAGGTGACAGTGAGGAGGGAAACGACGGGGGAGATGAAATCGGCGGCGGAGCGAGGGGAACAGGAGCCTAGGGTTAGCCAGGGCTGCGGCGCAGAGCCCTAGGGGGTCTTATAGGCCTCGGGATCGTCTCCTGGCCGTCGGGATGCGCGGCTGCCGCCGTGGCATGGCCGGATGGCCTGCCGTACACGGAGGCGACGATGGATTAGAAAAAAAAAACGAAGCGGTACGCTGCGGGGGAGGAAGAAAGAAAGGGGCCGCGCGGGAGAGAGAAAGGGGAAATGGGCTGGGCGCAGCCCATTGCCCTGGCGCCAAAAAAATTTCTTTTTTTTTTTAAATTTCTCTTCTGTTTTTTTTTTGTAGAAAAAGGAATTGGAAGAATTTGATGGATTTTAAGTTAGGAAATTTTTTGGAAATATTAGGGTAAGCTATTTAGGTCAATAGCAAACAGATGTTAAGTTTTGTTTTCCAAAAAGTTTGAAATTTACTTGCTGTTTGTATTTCATTCAAATTTGAATTAAATGGCTTATTAAGTGATTATAATTGAAACCAAACTTTTAATAGGGTGAACCCTAGGTTAATTTTAAACCATTGATTAAAATTGTTGTATAATTTGCATGAATTCAAATTGGTTGCTGTTTGATGCTTTGATTTGAATTTTTGGATGTGATTTGGAATTTAATTGATTGATTAAAACCATCCTTTTAATAAGTGAGCATTATGGAATAATTGGAAACAAAATAAGGGTTTAATTTGACATTATAATTTGAAAAATATTGTAACAGAGCAAGTATGAAATAAACATTTGAATATTGTTTGAATTTGAATGGTGAAAACAGAGAAAAACAGATGAAAACTAAATGAAAACAAATGGAAAAAATATGATGACATGATGCAATACTTTAATAAACATGAAACAAACATTCGAAGGGGAGTTTTCATACTTGGGATGTTACAAACAC
>JAPCYS010002716.1:0-15380 GCA_028641055.1 Alopecurus myosuroides
CTCACGGGAAACGAGGAGATAATCATTATTTCCCTGTCGTTTTATTTCCCGGATTTTCCGGCGAGTGACACGCGCTAAACATCCAACGGTCAAATAGCCGTTGGCACGTATCTTGACGGATTTCTAGCTATAAATAGCCATCCTCGTCCCCATCGAAAATCTTCTGCACTCCTCACTGTCCACGCCATTGACGCGAACGAGCTCCTCGAGAAAAGCACTGCCCCGAGCGCACCTAGCCTCAAAGCACGCCGGAACGCAACGCGCCGCCCAGAAATGGCATCCTCTCCGTCCTCGCCCACTCGCGTCGCCATCGACGACCTCATCGGCGACCTGGATCCACAATTGGGGTCACCCAAGCTCACCGGCGACGAGCCGGAGAAAACCGCGGCCTCCGCGGCGGGCGGAGAAAACCTTTCCGCCGCCGCGGACGTTGCGGGTGCGAGCTCCGCAGCTTCCCCGCCGTTTGCCCCTGAAACGGCGGAGGAAAAGATCCAGCTCGTCGGTGACGAGCTCGCCGCCGCGGAAGCAGCCGCCGCCGCCGCCACCGGAGCGGATGAAGAGGCGGAATCTGCAGGCAATTGGATTGCCTGCAGCATTCCCCCGGCTCTCCTTCCAAACATGGAAAAGGAGAGCTTGGTCCTTAAGGGGAAATGGCGTCTTCCTGAGGACGAGAACGAACCAACACCGAAAGACGGCGAAAGGGTCCTTCTCTCCTCCCATCTTCTTCGAGGTATGGGACTTCCACCTTCCGCCTTCTTCCTCCAAGTTCTTTCCCATTACAACATCCAGCCCCATAACCTTCCACCCAATTCCATCCTCTACATGGCCGGCTTCCAGGCTTTGTTTGAGGGATACTTAGGCTTAGAACCTAGGTTAGACTTTTGGACGTATTGTTTCGGGGTTAAGCGGAACTCTTCGGAGGGCGCACTCCCGACTTGCGGAACCATCTCTTTTACTCTTCGGAGATTCAGAGAAGATTGGTTCCCCAAGATCAAGACGTCGGAATCCGTCAAATTTTGGACGGGTTCCTTCTTTTATCACCCCGATGTGCCTTTTCCGACAAAGGCCATCGGGGTTCCTCCTTTCTCGAACTCTGCGGCTGTTCCCCAAGACAACTGGGGAACGGAAGCCGTCCAGGTTCTGCCGCCTGATCTTCTAAGGATCAAGCGGCACATCGCTAAACTCACCTCCTCCACTCCACCTTTGACCGGCATGGACACGGTCTTTTGCTGGTTGAATAGAAGGATTCAACCGTTGGCCAACCACGGTGGTCGCCTTCTTTGCGACTACACGGGAGCCAAGGACCCAATGCGGACAACCATCAAAGATTGGCCCGCAAAGGAGCTTAGACGACGCATCAATCAGTTGGTCGCATCACGCGACCAATACGAAGCGAGTCGGCCAATGTATACGGCCGACAATCCGGCTCCCAAGGTATGTTTCCGTAATTTGGGTAGAATTTTATCATTCTTTCTCGGATTTTTTCGCTCATAACTCTGATTTTTTCTTTTTAATAGATTACTGAACTTCCAGACTCGGAGTTGGCCTCCGAGGCTGAGCTGGATGCGCTTCGCACCGCTGCTACAGGTGGGCGCAAGCGAAAGAAGATTCCTTCCTCTGAGGAAGTTATCAACCTTGACGGAGTTCCCGTCGCCACTTCTAGGCTAGTTCATCCGGGTTATTTTGTTACTTGTCGAAGTTTTTCTTTCGTCTTCGGAAAGTTAATATTTTCCAGGTTTCTGGTTTTTTAGCCTAGCTCCTTCCAGCCTGAAGCCGAAGAAGCTGAAAAGGCACAAGGCCGTGTCCAGCCGAGGCGCCCATCCTTCTTCTGCCATTCCTCTGGACTCATCGTCCTCCATGGCGGAAGAGCGCGCTGCCACCCCTCCCACCGAACCACTGGAGACCAGCCATCCTGTTGTGTCGGAACCTGACACGAGGGAAAGGGCGGCCCCGGACACGGGAAAATCTTCTCGGTCTTTCGACGAAGAGATTCCCAAGTTCGACAAGGACTTAAAGCACATCAATGACGGTCTAAGTATGGCCGGAACTCTCTTTGCGGAGTACGCAAAGGAGTTTACTGAAAACTTGGCAGGTTTGCAACGCATGAGCCAGGTATGTATCTCTAGCCCCCAAGCATTAAATAAAATGCATGCTTTTTACCTTAATGCTTTCTAACTATTCTTTTCCTTGCCATGTTCTAGCAAACTGCCGAAGCCATTAACGTGGCAGTTTTCAACAAGCTCTCGATCAAGAACAAGGAAGTTAGGAATCTTCTTTCCATTCTTGAGGAGAGAGAGGCGGAGCTGGCTTCTTCTCAGCTCGCATTGTCGGAAGCAACAGGTAATCATTTTTCCTCTGAAATCTCCGATTCAGGCATTTGCCTAAGTACTTTTTCCGAAAGTATTATTAACTCGGATTTTTCCTTTCTTTTCAGCTGCTTTGGCTCAGGCTACGCAAGCAGCTGAAGATTCTGGCAATGCCGAATATCTCCGCAAGGAGAATGTTGAGCTTCACAAGGATCTTGTGAAAGCACAAGAAAATCTGGAAGCCAGCAACTTAGCACTTGGGGTTTCTCAGTCCCAGGCTTCCGCCCAAGCGGAAAAAGACCGGGCCACCATTGAACGCCTGGAAGCTGCGCTGAGCCTGCGGGAGGAGGAAACTTCCGAGATCGACAAACTTGTTGGTAAGTTTAAGTATACATTTACCATTCAGTTTGTATTTTTTTCTTCCTTTTTGGTACTTAACCTTTTTTGGTTGGTTTTTTGCTACCAAACAGGAGATAATGCAGATCTTTCTCGGATTGAAAGAATCCGAGTTTTTGAAAAGACCTGGACTTCGATCAGGGTTGCTTGCATGCAACTGATCAACAAGTTTCTTCCCTCCAAGACCGGGGAGTTTTCGGAAGTTGAAAAACTTCCGGGTTCTATCATGGAGGTGGCGGAGTCCAGGGAATCCTTCCTTCGCTCCGCTGCACGGGGTGGTGCACGCATGGCACTTGGCTTAATGCGCATGCACTACCCTGGTGCAAAATCCTGGCGCGTGGCCACCGGTGTCCCTCAAGGATACACGTAAGCCCAACGAAATGCGATCTTTGATGCAATCAAAGGCCACGCTACCCAGGTTGCTTCCATGGTGAATCTCTCCATTAATTACCGGAGGAAGAAGTTCCTGAAGCCCCCCAGGACAGCAGCGAGGAGGAATCGGATGCTTGAAGGGTTTCCTTAAAACCTGGATAGCAAAAATAGAAAATAGGAGCATTACTGCACTTTTATAATGTAATTCGAATTGTAATGCTTTCTATTTATATTAATGAAAACTCCGCCTTTTGCAGTCTTAATTATAAAATTCTTTGCAAGTTTTTCGGATTTTATTATTCCTTTATCTTCTAAGTTCTCTGGCTTATATGTTTTAACTGTCCTTAGTGTTTGAAATGACAAGTAGCAATATGAATCATCATGCCGAGTAACTGGGTGTAACCAATCAGTTTAGACTCGGAAACATGGATCATGCTAAAGGCATTTTTACTAACTAGCTCCAGTAACCCAACACATATGCGATCAGATAGTACTTAGAGAAACAAGGAATTTTTTGAACGAAACCTGGACACGCAGGCAATTCAAGTTTCCTTTAGCCGTTAACAGGCTGAAAAATCATTCAGCTTTTAAACACCGAGCACGCAGGCACAATTCGGGTTAACATTGAATGTTTTGCAAGATCATTGGGAAATAGGAAGGTGGAACCATGCTTTGTACTGTAATAAACTTGTAAAAACATGGATACCAGAATTCCGACAACTTTATTTCATGATCTCAAAAGATGTTTACATAGAATTGAACTTAGTACGGAAAGGGACATAACTTGCTAGACGTTTCCAGGCTTTCGTAATCCGCTTGACTTTGTCGGATTTTTTCAGCAGCTTGTAGAGTGGTAAGGCTTTATCCCCTAGCCGACTCATAAATCTGCTGACGGCTGCGGCAGAACCCGTCAATCTTTGGACATCTTTGACGCAGGTAGGTTTTGTGATTTCAAGATTGCCTTGATCTTTTCCGGATAACTTCTATTCCTCTGTGAGAAACGATGAAACCCAGAAGTTTTCCTGAGGGAACCCCGAATACGCACTTAGATGGATTCAACTTCTTGTAAGTGCGCAAGTTTTCGAAAGTTTCTCGCAAATCCTCAAGGAGTGTATCTTTTTCCTTGGTTACGACAGCAATATCGTCCACGTAAACATGGACATTTTTGCCAATCTGGCTATGCAAACAACGTTGCATGCAACGCTGGTAGGTTGCACCTGCGTTCTTCAAGCCGAACGGCATGGTTACATAATAGTACGTCCCGTATGGGGTTATAAAAGAAGTCTTGATTTGATCTTCCTTTTTCATGCGTATTTGGTGGTACCCGGAGTATGCATCCAAAAAGCATAAAAGTTCAGAGCCTGCAGTGGCGTCTATTATTTGATCGATTCGCGGTAGCGCGAACCTATCTTTCGGACACAACTTGTTCAAACCTGTGTAATCTATACACATTCTAAGAGCAGTGGTCTTTCTTCGGTACTAATACCGGATTTGCGGACCAGTCAGTATGGATTACTTCCTTGATGAAATCCGCTGCTAAAAGCCGGATAATTTCCTTGCCAATAGCCTTCCGTCTTCTTCCGTCAAATCGACGGAGACCTTGTTTGACGGGTTTTGATCTAGGAATAACCTTAAGTTGGTGCTCAGCAAGTTCCCTGGGTACACCTGGCATGTCAGCTGGACACCAGGCAAAAATATCCCAGTTCTCACGGAGGAACTTGATGAGCCCGCCTTCCTATTTGTCAGTCATCCCAGTCCCTACGACGACAAATTTTGTCGGATCTTTGGGATCTAGGATTACCTGTCTTGTGTTCTCGGACGCCTTGAAGCTGTCTGTTGGCTTCCAGGTTTCTTTTCCTGCCGGCATTTCTGACGGCGATACCTCCTTGGCTAATTCCTTCAGTTCTTCCTTTGCTATGACTCTCTGAGCGCAAAGGGCGTTTTCTTTCTCTAACTCGTTTGCCAGCTTGAAATCACCGACTATAGTGATTACTCCTCCCTTGGGTCCTGGCATCTTCAGCTTGTTATAGATATAACAAGATCTTGCCATGAATTTGGCGAAAGCTGGACGTCCGAGTATTGCGTGATACACGCTTTCGAACGGCACTACTTCGAAGGATACTTTTTCCTGCCGGAAGTGATCTTTATCTCCGAAGGTGACATCTAGGGAAATTTCTCCTAGGGATCGTGCTTGCCTGCCAGGAACAATGCCATGGAAGCGTATGTTGCTGTAGTTGAGCTGAGACTCGGCAATCTTCAGATGCTTCAGTGTATCCAGGTACATTATATTAATGCTGGATCCTCCATCCATCAGCACTCTTCTTAGCCTAGTGTTTTGAACAATAGGGCTTACAACAAGAGCTTGTGTGCCAGGTTCAGGGATATTTACGGGATGATCAGACTGATCCCAGATTATCGGTGTGTTGGAGTACTTCAAGAATTTCGGGGTTGCCGGAACAACCGCGTTTATTTCTCGAAGTGTTCTTTTGGCCACCTTTGCTGACGGGGTTGCTAAGAAAGTTAGCATTGCTTCTCCATCAACTCTCGGAAATTTGGGTTCGCCCTTACGCTGTTGTTCCTGGATTTTTTCGTCAGTGTCCGATTCACTGTCTTCTTTGTCAGCTTCTGGCTTTTGTTTGGCGGGTTTCCTTTTGGAACCCTTCCCCTTACTTCCGGCTCCTGCACTGCCTTTCATGTGCTTATTCAGCCGGCATTGCGCGTTTGTATGGGTGGGTTTCCCAAATTGCGAGTGGTGAACACAAGGTTCCGACTTAATCCTCTCCCACTCTTCTGGAGTGTAGTTGATTGGATCTGGGTTGCGTCCTTTCCACTTGTTTCCCTTTTCTCCTCCAAAGGCTATGTTGACCTCTTTGGGTTTCATCGTTGTTTCTGGAGTTCCTTTTTTGTCAGAACGAGGGGTTTTCTTGGCAAGTATCAGTGATTCGATATTGCCTCCTCTTGCTCTGATGTCATCTTCGGCTGCAGCGTGCTCATTGGCGGTTGTAAGCATAGATCCGAGATCTTTGTGCTTTTTGGAACCAACCATGAACGGTACGAGTCCGGGTTTTAGGCCATTGACGAAAGCATGCATTGCTTGTACGTCAGTTACTCCAGAGAAACTATTCTTCATTGCTGTCCATCTGGAGATGAAATACACGTATGGTTCATCCTCGAATTGCGTGCAACGGTTTAGCTGGTTGATGCTGTTCGGGCGTTTGTACGTTCCCCGGAAATGCTGAGTGAATACTCTAGCCATATCATCCCAGCTGTCGACAGTTCTTGATGGTAATCCATTGATCCAATCTCTGGCTCCGTCCAGCAACATTAGGGGAAGAAACTTGACAGCTTCCAGGTCTGTCCCATTGTTGATCTGGACGGCTGTATAGTAATCCGAGAGCCAGGTATCCGGGTTTGTGCTGCCGGTGTATTTCTGGTACGTTGGACCGACCTTGGCAAAGCCAGAATGCAGCGTTATTCTTCGGATCCTGTCAGTAAAACACTTAGGACCAAAGTATAGATCATCCTTTTCTGCTCTGTCAATGTGTGCAGAATATCTTCCGGCTGAATGGACAGAGGGGGATCTGCTCCTTTCTCTTCCATTGTTGCGCGAACGCGCTTTTCCGGGGTTATTTCTGTCTCTTCCGTGGTCACGCCCTTTTGGATTAGGCGGAGTTCTGCTCCTGTGCCTTTCTTTGTCCTTAGGAGGTGTCCGGGATCTCTCACGCCTGTGAGGTATATCGTATCTTCCAGCTTTCTCAGCTGGGTTTCTTGGAGGTGGCATTATTTTGCCGTCTTTCCGGTTTTTGCCTTCCCGATCGTGGGGTTTATGTCCATCTTTCGGGAGATGGGATCCGGTCCTAGACGCTGCATCCCGGTTGTCGGGGTTTTTCTTGTCTTTTCTCGGATCCTCTTTTTTATCCTTTGAGTTGTCCGAATCCCCGGGTTCCTCCGGTCCAGGTGCTCCAGCAGCGCAAGTAGCTGTTTTGCATAGGGCGGAGTTATCGTGCAGCCTCCCTGATCGCTCTTGGGCGCGCTGTTGTTGTTGCAATGCTTTCCCTAGGAAAGCATACACCCCTTGGAGTTTTTCCCCGTTGGAGTACAGATCGTTGTTAAGAATCGCGAACGCTGCTTCCGCGTTTTCTGCTGCGGTCTTGTATATTGGTTCGCCCTTGGCATCTTTGCCGTTTACCTGCTTTTGCCAAGATGGGTTATGGAACCTTTCTTTTGGCGGCAGTTCTTCCGGTCTTGCGATTCCGGGTAACCTAGTAGGTTTTAACGCGGATCTATTCTTTCTCTCGTACTCCTCTATTTCTTCCTTCATGACCTTGATGTCATTATGGGTTTGTTGGAGATGTTGCCGAGATCTGAGTAGATGTTGCTGTTGCCGTTGGAAAGCTTGTCTCCTGGCTTCCAGCATCTCAGGGGGTTCATCTGGTCCCACTGGTGTTTGCAATAGTTCTTGCTCTTCCTGTTCCGTCATTGGCGGAGCAGTGATTTCTTTGGATTTCTTCTCCGCAGGCTTTGTTCTGCTAGCATCTCCTACTTCCAGGTTTTCATCAGCGAGATCAGCTGATTTTTTCTTCCGGATTTTGTATTGGAGTTTCTTAGCAGCACGGTGCTTTTTCTTGGAAGAGGGAGGTTTTTTGACAGGTTCATCTTCTGTCATCTCCTTGACATTGGGGAATACCGGAGAAGTTTCTCCGTCTTCTCTCTCTTCCTCTAGCGGAGGGGTTTTAGGGCTTTCCTGGCTGCCGGCGTCCGTGGTATCAGCCGGTTTCGCCATTAGAACTTCATGGAATCCCTCTTGAAAGGACTTAACTTTTTTCTCGAAGTCGTCCTCATCTTCGGAATCGAAATCGTCCGATCCGGTTTCCGACTCTAGTCTTGCCTCGATAGCGGCTAAAACTGAGTCGGCTTCCGAGTTCGTCGTCTTGTCGACGGATGTCGGATCTTCCACATCCGTGGATGTGGGGTCTTCCGTCTCTGTGACGGGTATCGGATCTTCCGTCTCTGCGACGGGTGTATTGTTGTCTGCCTCTTGCACGGGATTTCCGTCATCCGTGTTTTCGGCGACTGCGGACTGCACCATGCCGATGAAGTGTAAGTCACTTTTTTGTCGGCGATCTGAGCAGAATCCGGTATCATAGTCATCTTCGACTGGGTATAGGGCGGGTGGGATAAATTTGCTTCCACCGCAAAACCCCATCTCTTCTGCAGTTAGTCCAATAAAGATGTTAGCAGATCCTATCGGTAACACGCAGGCACTTACCAGGTGGTTTTGCGCCGGTATGTAGGATCCGTTGTCGAGGAAGCGCCCGACGTCGTTGTCGAACTCCAAGCTTCCGACAGTGATTGATCTTCCGATTCCGCCAAGTATCCCAGATCGGAACTTCACGCCTGACGTCGTTTGCCCCACGGTGGGCTCCAACTGTCGAGACATCGTAGTAGTTTTCATAGACGGGGGTGCCATGAGACTACGGTAGAGACGTGGGGTAATGGGATCGCGTAGTGAAACACAGAACACAGGATTTACCCAGGTTCGGTACGTCGCGACAGTACGACGTGCCTACTCCTGCACTTCTCAATAATCGGGACTAAAGCCCGTAAACAGGGTTACAATGTGAGGGTCTAGATCTAAGCTACTCGACGAGGATGAGCTTCTCGGCGAGTTGGCGTAGAGCTTCTCTGTTATTTGTTCCTTGTTTAATCTATCTCCCGTCCAGCTTTATATAATAGCTGGATTAGGGCTTACAGAATAGGAAACCTAGAGGACTACGGTAACTCGTAACTTGGAAAGCAAGGAATCCGTCTTCTCCTCCAAGCCAGATCACCTGGGCCGTGATCCGGGTTCTTCTAGAATCCAGCTTCTGTGCGTCGGGTTACTGGGCCGCCTAATGGACCTGAGCCCACTACCACTTAGGCCACCCTGGTAATCCGGCACTTTATCTACCATCTTATATACCCCTATTTGGTATATATCCGACATGAGGGAAATTGGACAAATGGAAGGTCAAGAACTGGGAATGGTAAGCCAAGCGGCCCGAGTATCGCCCATTCGCGGTCCAACGCCAACAGATGGAGTCTTGAGCAGAAGGCATCAGCTGAAAGTTCAGCACATCGCTTGCAAGTTGAAGATACTCAGTGAGGTCCTGGAAAGCTGGGCTTTTCTTGATGCACCGGATCCAATTCTGACCATCGAGAGCAGTTCGAACAGTCATCCTCGAACCTTTGATGTGCTTGAACAAGGCTGGGAACTGAGCCTTGGAGCGCCACTGAGCCAATGTGCATGCCAAAACATCGTTGATGCCCCGTTCCCAATGATGATCTCAGTGTTGGCAACAAAAAGACTCAACGTGGTGCGATCCAAAGGGAAAGGGAGGCCTTGCCAAGGTTTATCTGGCTGTGAACGGTTCCGCCGAAGCCATCGCAAATGTAGGGCCTGGAGATTCCGAGACCCCCGCGCGTCGTGGAGGTCTGTACACAGTTGTCCAACGAACAAGGCATTTGCTGCCGGTGGTCGTGCATTCCCCATCCCAGAGGAAGGATCGCTGGATCCAGTCTACCACTTTGTCAAGCCACTTGGGTGAGCGATTGCGAGCATTTGGAAGGTGGGGATGGCGGAGAGCACAACCTTAACCAAAATTATTCTAGCAGCGACGGCGAGCCATCCAACCATCCATCGAGAGAATTTGGACACTAGCTTGTCGACAATAGGTTGGAAATTTCTCTTTTTAGCCTGTTGTCAGACAGAGGCATTCCAAGGTATTGACATCATGAAGATGTGCGCTGCAATCCAACAACGCTTCCGTGATCGGTCACACGTACGGCTTGATGACAACATGCGTTCCCTCGATCTAGCGGGGCAGTGGAAGTAGAGGATCACCAGAAAACTTCAGCAGCACGACAGCGTGGTGTGGTGGAGAATTAAACGGTCCGGACTTCGCCAAGCTGATGACCATGAGGTGGAGCAACGAGAGGAAGGAGAAGGTAGGAAAGCCTTTATAAAAAAAAGTGTATGGAAATGAGGGAGATCATGGCCTCTATTTATAGGAGGAGGGGGCAGCCTAAAGGCTCCATGGGGCCAAGCATGTTGGTGCCCCCACCTCTTTCCTTATCGTGTGTGTGTGGACACTCCACTCACACCGACTCATTCTCTCATTATTCTCCACTCAAAATTTTAACTGTTTTTCTTTATTAATATAAATAAACAATTTTTGTTAATTCTATTAACAAACATTTGCACATAACACTTCGAATCATTTATAAATTCTATTAACAATCATTTAACAAAAAAAAATCTTTGAACTATTCAAATTTATCCGAAACAATTTCGGTGATGTCCAATATTTTCTCCAATATTCCGTATCCTCGCAAATGCGTGTCAAATCTTAAGTGTGTCATCCTACGGTTTGCGAATAATATTGACATGATCGAGACACCTCTCCGATCAATAACCAACAACGAGATCTGGAGATCCGTGATGACTCCTATATATTTAATGATGAATCTTACGATCGTGTGAACCATCAACGTCATAACCAATTTCTTTTGTCTTGTGATATTTTATTTTTTCGGGATCCGATCATTGTTATCAACTATACCTAGTTCGATCTCGTTACCAACAAGTACTCTTTTATTCGTTCTGTGATCTGACATCCCTGTAACCTAGTCACGTTCTTGCAAGCGGTGTTAATGTGATATTACCGAGAGGGACCATAGTATATCTCTCCATCATTTGGATGGACAAATCCCACTCTTGATCCATGAGGCTCAACCAACAATTTCCGAATACCCAACGTCACCTTTATAGTCACCATGTTACGCTGTTACGTTTGATGTCATCAAAGCACCATTCGGCTATTAGTGATTGACATGATCTCATGGTCTAAGCAATAGGGTCACTTCGTATGTAAGATATAACAATATAAACATAATGAATTGATCGTATTGTTATACTTAATTTGGGTCTATGTTCATCACATTATTCCCCAATGACATGACCCCGTTATTAAAAACATCCAATGGTCACGATCAGAAAATCTTTATCATCAGTTAATCAATGAGCTAGTTAAGCGAGAGGCGTTTCTAGGACCTCCGTTTGTTTATTTAACACACATGTATTAACGTTTCCGGTTAATATAATTCTAGCATGAGAAATAAAAATGTACCATAAACATGAAATAAGATAATAACCATATTATTATTGCTTCTCGGCTCCATTTAAGGGGCGAGCGACTAATCGCGATTAGTCGACGACTAGTCGACCAATCGCTCCCTGGAGGTCGACTCCAATCCTCGCCTCAACTAGTTGGGCTAGTCGATCGACTAGTAGCGATTAGTCACGGTTTTTGGGTCGAGCGACCAGAAAAAAAGGCCCACGGGTAAAAAAAAACCGATGCTCTTTGACCCAGCTCCAAACCTAGATCGAGCGCATTTGCTCGAACCACCCCGCGTCTCCCTCCCGCCTGGAGCTCCTCTCCCTTGGCCGCCGCCGCCCGCCGCCGCAAGTCTGCCGCCAACGCCACCGAGGCCGTGCTCTCTCCCTTGGCCGCCGCCGTCGTGGGCTCTCCCTTGGCCGCCCCCGCCGCCGCCATGGGCTCTCCCTTGGCTGCCCCCGTCGCCCTCGTGGTCTGCTCCTCTCTCTCTCGCTAGGCCTGAGCCCGCGTGGTCTTCTCTCTGCCTTGGCTGCCGCCGCCACCACTACAAGCAAGTCACGTCTGCTGTTGATGCTGGTCTTCTCCCACGTGAGCTGCTGCTCTGCTCCAACTGCAGGTACTACTCCTTCCCTTCTCTGTTATTAACCCGTGCTTCTGTTTGGGGCATGATTGGAGCTCGATTAGTTGAAGAAAATAGCTAATTTGGGGCATTTTTCATGTATCACAGATCATAGCAAGCACCATGTCTCAGCCAGAGATAGCCCAAGTCATTCGTTCAGCTCAAGATGCAGTTGAAGCTGACGATAAATACGAAGCATTCAAAGATCCTAAGAGGAGGCGAGCAAGGTCCAAGGATCCAGCATGGAAATATGCATTCTGGCCAGATGTTGACAACATGAACCTGCTGGAATGCCATTTGTGCGGAAAAAGAGTTACATCTGGAGCTCAACGGATTAAGAAGCACCTTGTTGGGGGCTTTACGATTGTGACTATGTGCCCCAAGTCAACACCTGAAATCAGAAAAGAGATGCACACGTACTTGAAGAGTCGCTCATACAAGTTCAATACTATTGAGGGAGGAGAAGAAGGTGATGAAGCTGAAGAAGGGGAGAAGGTTGAAGCAAGTTCAAAAGCTTCCAATTCCAACCCCGAGTCCAAGCTCAGGAAGAGGAAATTAGAGGGGTCTTATCATTTGACGACGATGGCAGCAAAGAAGCAAGTGAAGTCCATTGAAGATGTGGTTCGCAAGACATCGGAAGAGGTGGTTTCCGAGAGACTTGTGTCAAAGAGTCGGACACCAATAAAGGATTTGATGAAGACGCAAGAGCAAAAAGATATTGTAGATGATCATGTAGCTGACTTCTTGTATGAGAATTGCCTTCCACTCAACATAGTCAATTCAAGGGGTTGGCATATTCTGTTAGAATCTATAGGGCAGTATGGTTCTGAATATAAATCTCCTACTTATCATAAAGTAAGGGTACCTTTGCTTGAGAAGGCCAAGGTCAAGACCGACAACTTGAGAGTGAGAGTGAGAGAGAGAGAGAGAGAGAGAGAGAGAGAGAGATGAAGCTGCATGGAGAGAATATGGTTGCTCACTCATGTATGATGGCTGGACGGACATGAGCGGGCATCACTTGCTCAACTTTCTTGTGAACAGTCCAGAAGGTACCTTCTTCTTAGGGACATGTAAGGTTTCTTCTGAAACGGTGGATGCAAAGTTAATAGCAAGATTGTTGAGCCAACAGATTGATGCAATTGGCCTGAATTGGTAGTCCAAGTAGTTAGCGACAATGGCTCCAACTACAAGGCAACTGGTAGACTTCTAATGGAGAAGTATCCTACCATTTATTGGACACCTTGTGTTGCCCATTGTTTGGATCTTATGCTAGAGGACATTGGGAAGATCAAAGATTTCAGCACATGCATTGCTAAAGCCAAGAGAACAACCAGATTCATCTATTCCCATGAAAGGATTCTTGAATTAATGAGAAGCATGAATGGTAACAAAGATATTGTGAGGCCTGGAGCAACTCGCTTTGTTACATCATTTCTTACTCTGGTCAGCCTATGGATGCACAGGCAAACACTGAAAGGTCTCTTTGTTAGTGCAGAATGGTATGCAAGCAAACTAAAGATGAGCGAAGGAGGGAAGGCTGATGAAAAAAACGTGATCTTTGTGTCGTTTTGGCAATCCGTGGAGCATTGCATGAGGGCTTCACAATAAATTCTTAGAGCTTTGAGGATTGTTGATGGTGATGAGACTCCGGCTATGGCTGAAATGTGGGCAGCCATGGATTTTGCAAAGGAGCACATAAAATAAGCTTTATCAACTAAGCAAAACCTTCTAAATCAAGTGCTAGCAATTATTTATAGGAGGTGGGACAATCAGATGGAACAAAAGCTACATGGGGCTGCACTATTCTTGAACCCAAATAAATTCTTTGCCATTCGGGAGACCAACAAAAGACTAGCTACACGGCTCAGCTCTATGTTCAATGATGTGCTATGGAAGATGGTGATCGATGACGATCTACAAGCAACTATAAGCAAGGAGGCTGATGAATATGAGTCGACAGAAGGTGAATGTTTCACAAAGCCAATGTCAATTAAAGACCACGAGAAGAAGAGTCCTTGTAAGTATAAATTTATGGCAGCTTGTGTCTTCTTGATCAACTCAATTATTCCACTTGTGGCTTCTTTTGTTGGGCCTAACCTTCATATTATACTTGATGTCTTTATAGTTCTTTGGTGGAGTGCTTATGGTGGCCTTGCTTTTGATCTCCAAACTCTTGCAAAGAGAATCATTAGCTTATGTTGTTCGGCATCCGGATGCAAGCGTAATTGGAGTACATTTGCTCATGTAAGTAACTAAGTACTTATTTGTTGGCTGGTTTGCAAGCTAGTTTTATAGGATTATTTCAGCGGCTTCTCACAAATATATATATGCTTGGCTGCTTGGTGCTTCCAGATAGTGATGGCACTTTGGGTGCCATTAGGGTACCCTCTATTTTCCCTAGTTCAAGAAAATGAACTAATTTTTTGATGACATCACCATTTTAGAAAACTTAGTTCATTTTGTTGAACTAGAGAGGGTAGAGGGTACCCTAATGGTGACCCTCTACCATCATTACTTCCAGATCCACGCCAAAGGGAGAAACCGTCTAGAGTACAAGAGATTGAATAAGCTATCGTATATCTCCTACAACCGGCAAATGGCAGCTAGGTTCCAAAAGTTGTGTGCACAAGGCTCCAAATCAAAGAACTCCAATCCACTTATCTTGGAAGAATTTCAGTGGGATAACAAATGGGTTGATATCAATGCTAAAATGGTCCATGAAGATCAAGCACAACTCATAGATGGTGGCACCCCACTACTGTGGTCTCAGGTTGATGAATCCTTGGGTGCCACGGCTGATCTTGCAGGTCGCAACTTTCCTAGGAGGTCACGTGGCGATATTGGTGAGACTAGTGCACGACCCTTAGGCCCTTTTCTCACCTACACTCGGAACCACTCAAGAGCAAAGCTGGTGGTGCATGATGAAGAGTTGAAGGCTGAATTATTTGCGGAAGAATATGACCAAGACTTGGAGAGCAATGATGAAGATGAAGACGACGATGATTCTGGAAAGAATGAAGACGTCGAGTTTCAGCTTGAAGACATGGACCTTTGATCTAAATCTTCCATTCATGTTTTGATGTTCAAGTTTTGAACTTATTTAGTTTCATTTGGATCTGCTTGTTGCATGTAAACTAAATTTGGTTCGGTAGACCTGTACTTCGGTTGTGTTTAATTCCATTGCTGAACTTCTTTATATAGTGTCTTCTCTTGCTATTGTATGATAGTGTATTATTGTATGGTAGTGTTGCACTTCTTTCTTAATTTTTGATACAAATCTGATTGGGTTATGTCATTTGTAGGCTACCGGTTCATGGAAAAGAGGAGGCCATTGGCCGGTGCAAAGGATTGCCCGGGTTTTCACCCACTGCCTTGTCCCCAATATTTTATTTGAACACTTGATTGCTTGTATTATACTACTAAATAGCTATATAATCTGGTATTTCATACTTTATATTACTGTTCACTCATGTCGACTAGTCTACACCGGTCGCGACTAGTCTACCGGACCGGTCGACTCGTAATTCTCGT
>JAPCYS010001001.1:0-15335 GCA_028641055.1 Alopecurus myosuroides
CTCTCCTCTTCTTTATCAGAAAGTTGAGAACTAATAATAACAGGATATAATTTCTTATCATCAATATGAGCATATTTAAGATTATCAGGCAAAGGCTTTAAATCAAAAACAGGATCTTCCTTGGGTGGTAATGTTGTACCCAAGTATTCCACATGTAAATTATGTTTCAACATTGTTGGCTGGTGTAGGAAAATCTCATCAATTTCATTCCTTTCTTCCATAAAGACATCACTTTCGTGGTCTTCCATGTATTGCTGCAAAGGATTGTTAGGAGCAAGAGCAGCCAACTCAACTCTATAATTTTCATTAGGTAATTCAGCTCCATAGGGTGTTTTAGCAAATTTGGAGAAATTAAATTCATAATATTCTCCATCAAACTTTGTAAGGATCTTCTCCTTTTTACAATCTATAACATCACCACAAGTATTTAAGAAAGCTCTACCAAATATGATAGGACAAATATCACTAGCAGAAGTGCCTAGTACTAGAAAATCAGCAGGATATTTAATTTTACCACATAAGACATCCACATCTCTAACAATACCAAATGGAGAAATAGTTTCCCTATTAGCAAGTTGAATAATCACATCAATTTCTTCAAGTTCATAGGAACCAATTGCATGCATGATTTCTTTATAAATCTCATAAGGAATAGCACTAGAACTAGCACCAATATCACATAAACCATAATAACAATGATCACCTATCCTAACAGATAGCATAGGAACACTAGGTTTCCTAGATTTACTAGGATGAGAGACAATATTAGAAGCATCTTCACAAAATATAATGTGTCCCTGTTCTACATTTTCAGAAACAAGGTCCTTTACTATTGCTACTGTAGGTTCTACAGTTATTTGTTCCTCAGGTTCTACAAGTTTCTTTGCACTTTTATTAATCACACTAGCTAACATAGAATGTTCTTTTACCTTAGGGGAAGGGAATTTTCTCAATATAAGGTTCAGGCACAATAGAATCAACAATATGAACTTATATATCTCTAGCAGGAACACAATTAATAGTATCTTTATAAGGTGCATGGTACTTATCCCATTCCTTTTTAGGAATATCAGTGTAAGAAGAAAAAGCCTTATATAAGTTTGCAACATGAGAATCAAGACCATAAACAACACTAACATTATGAAATCCTGAGATGACATAAAGGTTTTAATGCATTCATAGTCAGAATTTATACCTGACTTTCTACATTTGTCATTCTCCCATGCTTTAGTGTTTTCTTGAATACGGTCAAGAAGGTCCAATTTATCTTCATCCTTCATACGTGTAAATGATCCAGAACAAGAAGCATCCAATAAATCCTTATCATGAAGAGGAAGCCTTGCATAGAAATTATTAATAACGATATTACTGTGGAGCTCATGAATGGGGCATTTGAGCATTAGTAACTTCAATCTCCCCCATGCTTGGGAAATGCTCTCTCCTACATTAGGCCAAAAATTATATATATTCCGATCACTATGGATTTCAGTTGGAGGATAAAATTTAGAATAAATGAGAGGTACAATTTCCTCCCATTCAATAGTCTGGCTATTTTTCATCAGTTTGAACCATTCAGCGGCTCGGCCTGTCAATGATATAGAGAATAATTTCCTCTTCACCTGGCTCATTGTAATACATGCACACTTGAACAAATCGCATAATTCATGTAAAAAGAGCAAATGATCACCAGGATGGACATTTCCATCACCTGAATAGCAGTTATCCATAACATGTTTAACAATCTTTATAGGTATTTTATAAGGATCCAAATCATCGGGCGGTGGGTCACTTACTACCCTAGCAGTGGCAGAAGTGCCCGCAAATAAGGACTCAAAAGGAGTTCCAAACATAGTGTAATAAAGCAGTAGACAGAAATAAAAATAGCACTTACAGCAGAAGCTTCCTTTATCAATTCCACTTCCCAATAGCGCTTCACTCCCCGGCAACGGCGCCAGAAAATAGTCTTGATGACCCACAAGTATAGGGGGGGGGTGTATCGTAGTACTTTCGATAAATAAGAGTGTCGAACCCAACGAGGAGCAGAAGGTGTTGACAAGCAGTTTCGATGAAGGAATAACTGTAAATACTGGAAAATAGATTTGTAGGTTTTTTTTTGATATTGTAGATAAATAAAGTGCGAGTAAATAAAATGCAGTAGTAATAGTTGCAGCAAGTGGCCCAATCCTTTCTTCAACAAAGGACAAGCCGGTGAGTTTACTTATGATTAACGAACGTTTCGAGGACACACAGGAGGTTTCTGTCAAGTGCTTTTGTTCCATGCAGCTGAATAATGTTAGGTGTTTTGATAAGTGATGTGTGGGTGAACCTATGCTAATGTACCATCCCATCCAAGACTAATACATACTTGTGATTATACCCCTTGCAAGCATCCGCAGCTACAAGAAAGTAATTAAGAAATAAATCTAACCACAACTTTAAACTCCGGGATCCTACGCTCCCTCGTATAAAGGTTTCCTAATGGGGGTTTAGGTTTCTGTCACTCCGGCAACCCCAAAATTAGTAGGCAAATACACGATGCATTCCTCTAGGCCCATAAATGGTGAAGTGTCATGTATTCGACGTTCACATGACACCACTAGAAGAATAACACCACAACTTAAATATCAAACATTAAATATTATTCAACATTTACTTCTACTAACAACTTGACTTCTCCCATGTCCTCAACAACACGAACTACTCACAACACATATAGATCATGATCAGAGGTGATATAATGGATGATAACAATCTGGTCATAAAGTTCAAACACCGATAAATCTCACAAGCATCAACTACTAACAAGTAATCCACACTGGGAGAGAGATCTAATGCAAAACAACGATAGAGGCCCCTAATTGTTACAGCGGGATGAAGGTGGATGATGAGGGTGATGGTGATGGTGGTGATGATGATGATGACGACGATCTTGATGATGCCTGGAGTGATGACGGTGACGATGGCGGTGATTTCCCCTCTCCGAAGAGGAATTTCCCCGGCAGATTTCTCCCTGCCAGAGAGCTTTTCTCTCTCTGGTGTTTTCTGCCCCGAGGCGGCGGCCGAATAATTCTTCGAGGATGGAATGAGGCTTAGGGTTCCCTCGGGGCCATGCACGCCAAAGATGACCCCCGGAGGTGGGCCAGGGTGGCCACACCCTTAGGTGGCGCGGCCAGGGGGCGCGCCACCCCTAGGTGTGGGCCCCTAGTGTCCCCCCTCTGGCTCTCCTTCTGGCTGGGTTCCTCCTCTAAACTTTTAGGAACCCCCGGATGTCCCCCTTCTTCTTCTAATCTTCTGAAATATGGTATCTCGACGGCGGCTTTTCCATCAGATTTCTGGTCCCGGTGTTTATTCTCCAAAAATTATAAAACATGCAAAATAAGATAAAATAACATAAGAGATGCATCATAACATGAAATATATCGATGAATAACAGAAAAATTATGATATAAAATAGTGATGCAAAATGTACGTATCAATGACCTCAACAGGGGGCCGTACATGAGGTGGACTCGATACCTAGTCGGTTATTACTCTTTTCTATTCTTGCTGCCTAAATCTTTCCTTATTCTGCTCATGTGTAGGCTTCTTTCCTGGGCCTTCGAGCAGTTACTCGTGGAGCCTGCTAAGGCACTCCTTACTGGGCCGCACTGGCTACACCCATCGTGTAGGGTCTCTCGGGTACCCCCATGTCACTTGGTGTTTAAATTAACAAGTACACAACCTAAATATTCTAGGATCAACTATGTGCACCAACGACTTATGCGAAGCAAGACAAGTAACAAAGTGATAGAAAGATATATAACTTCAAGCACGAAGTCTATCCACAATGTAAAGTGCATAGGTAAAAAAGCTCGGGTACAGAAATAACCCAGGCACACGGAGAAGATGATGTATTCCCGAGTTTCTCCTTTTGAGGGGAGTATGTCTCGTTGGACGGGTGTAAGCTCGCCACAACACGCCTACTCAACACCACAAAGACCTCACCCTATTCTCCGATGAATCTCGCCGCAAAGGGCTAGTTCACCTTTCACTATTGGTAACTTTCAATCCCGGTTCATGCATCCACAACTAAATTGGAGGCTCTCGAGGTCACAAACATCTTGGGGCACGCATCCACAACTCAATTGCAGGCTCCCAAGAACACCACAAGTCGTCTAGGGTACAAAACTTAAGAGTAAAACGTTAACACACTTTCACTTCCACGAATCTTCGTGGAGAGAGCAAACCGATGCAACCAATGCAAATGGAAAGAGCACAAGTGCTCAAATCCTTCACTCTCAAATTCCAACAAAACAACAAATGCATATGGAGGAAAAAGAGAGGAAGAACAAAGGAGGAGAAATACCAAGAACTCCAAGATCAAGATCTACTAGGTTCCCACACAAAGAGGAGAGATGGATTGGTGGAAATGTAGATCTAGATCTCCTCTAACTTTTACCTCAAAGATATGCAAGAATCATGGGAGGTATTGAGGGAGGGGCAAGCTTTCCAAAATCAAAAATGGTTGGAGAGAGGGAGAAAATCATGCTTGGTAAAGTTTTCTTCCTTTGGGGAAGAAGGGGGCCTTTTATAGGTCCCCACGAAAAAGAGCAATTGCAGGAAAAAACACACCGGAGACTCCGCCATAAAGGCTAGATACTCTGGCCTTCCAAATAATCTGGTAAGTTACCGGAGGGCCGAAATCTTTGCCCAAAGCCCAGAGACTCCGGCAAGTTTCCGGAACGACTTCCATGGGTGACACCAACTTGACCTTCGTCCAGGGAAATCCCGAGGATGGAAATCCGGCCTATGCAGACCAGAGACTCGTCCAGCGCGGAGACTCCGCCAAAACTATGGGTGACACCACTTCGCCATCTTAAAAGGAAATCCCGAGTCTAGAGACTAGGGTCTCTATACACCGGAGACTCCAGCCATGACAGAAACTTCGGACACTCTCCGGCAACTTTCCGGACTGGCATCTGTGGGTGACACCACTTGGTTTATTTTGGAATAAAACCTGAGTTCGGAGACGCTGGCCTGCTTCCACAACCAGACAACAAAACATGAAACCCAACAACTCAAAGTATAGATAAGTTACCACACATGGAAGGTGTGGGAACTTTCTGAAAGACGAACCGGGTATTTTCACCACCGAAAACGCAACAAGTTTTTCTTACAAAATCCGTTTTCGATGAACCTTGGTTTTTCATGAAGATCACGACAAGCACTAAAACCCATAGAGATAAAATCCAAATAAGAACAAAGAAATATTATATGCCAAGTATGCAAAGGTTTGAGCTCTCCACAAAGATGCGATCAAGTTACTCACTTGAGAGCCCCTCTTGATAGTACGACTTTTGATCCTATAACCCAGTTTCCCAAAAAGCATGAGACCGATAAAATAGAAAACCTATCAAGTTCATATCTTTGTGTTGAGAATTCCACCATAGCTATATGATGCCGATCTTGACTCTCTTAAGGTGGATCTCCTTTCTTGATCGTGCATGCTAGCACAAGCTCCGCTTGATGAAGACTTGCACATTTCTCCCCTTACACCATTATGGGAGAGACCCTTTTTTGGAAAATATTCATATGGCCACAATCTCCAAATGGGTGGCAAGCATCAAGCATAAGATTTCTTCGAGATGCTTATCTTGAGCTTCCACTTGAAGGTTGATGAGGAACACTACTTGACGTCATCAACTATGGGCTATAAGAATCTTCCTTTTGATGCATGCCCATGAAAAGATACCTAACCACATAGAAATACCACACACACACATATCATGATTTAGTTCACAAATCTATAATTCTATATGGGCACTTGCTTACCATACCATGAGATACATAATCCCACTTGGTACATCTTGTAGCTTTGTTTGTTGATCACAACCTTGATCAACCTTGTATCTTTTCTTCTCTCTTCATTTGATGTCTTGAAGATACTCATGAAATGCCACCTAATCGTTTTCTTCAAGACATACTTGCAATATGGTCAACTCTATACATGACCATTCTTCAGATAAATCCTTGAATATAAAAATGGTCATCATGTAAGCTTCTAGAGTTCAACACATGGACTCCACTATTTCCCATGGACAAGATCTATAAGGATATCTTGATGCAAACATTAGTCCATAAGGATTGTCATTAATTACCAAAACCACACATGGGGCCATGCACTTTCAGTATGTCTCCGCATCTGAAATATTGCACATGAGAGACTTTGAGTAGAAGTCTCTAGATTAAGATATTTGGGATTGGTGAATCATAAAATGATTATAAATATCCCCCTTGATATGTAATCATCCCGACTTACTCACATTTGCAATAAATATGCTTTTTATAAGACATTTGAAAGAACCACAAAAATTGCAACAAGAGGGATTCATGACCATCTAAGCTTGGCCCCAATAAACAAATGGTGATAACACCTTCCTTGAAATTAAGAAAAGCTTCCAATACATATCGAGTAAACATAAAACAAATTCAAGTAAAACATGGTCCCCAAACTCATTGGGTCCAAAGTAGTTAGAGAAACTACAATACATAGGACTAACTCCACATAAATATCTGAATTTGAATTTCATGCACATCTTAGCCGTTAGGATTTGATGGAGTTTATCCTATATATTGGATCAAAGAAAGTAAGCATGCCAAAAGATATACATATAGTGAATATTAATGCACAAAACTTTCAAGAACCAAAACATATACAAATTGAAAAAACACCAATTAAACCAAGAAGGCACTCACAAGAGTGAAAAGCAAAATAATTGTCCAAATTATATGAAAAACCCAAAGCAACGCATGATTGAGGATACCAAAATAAAATAAGATCAAAGAATAAACCAAACCCTCTACATTTTCATGATGGCATACAAAGTACCAAGACGAAAAATGTTTGTCTTCCAAGGATACACGTCTTTGGGGGAAAATATCATTTGAAGACAACCAATTCTCAAACACATATACGATAGCTCCTCAAAGTTTTGTGCATTATTTATGATCGTGTATTTGAATACAAAATGCACACAAAGGTATCATCACTCTCCATATATATTATTGGTCATGTTCAAGAAAAGCAATAAGATGCAATGCCAATTTATAGAAAGGTGGTCTACTCAATGTAGGATAGCTTTCCAAAAAATAGTAAATACTTAGAAGTATGAATTTGAATGTACATGCACAAGAATGGGATCACTGCTTTTCCTAACTCAAGAAATCATAAAGAAAATTTTGAGTAGAACAAAAGGATCCAAAATGGCATAAGGAAGACACAAGGGAGTTAAACCAAAATAAATCGTTGGCAAGAAACAAGACAATTTTTGAGCAAAAGCCAATGTAAATATGATCAATAAATTTACCACAAATGATTATCACTTTTCAAAGACAAGGAATGTATGGATATATTTCTCAGTGGTAGAAGGAAAAGATTCACAATCATATTCACAAAATATAAGCATGTGGCAAAAGATAGAAGTTCAAAAACATACTAAAATAGATATTCTTGATAGCTTCAAATAATAACCGATCATGGAAAGCACCAAGAAACTCTCTCACGGAAAAGATACCAAAAGAAGAGAGACAAAACACATTTAAGGAAATATGGAACTTGTTTGAGCAACATGCCACATAGGAACAAGATAATTGACAATATCGACTCTAGGTGGCAATACCTCACAAGTTTACATCATCTAGGCTTGCACATAGCTTATTACTCCCCCATAATGTGATAATCCATTTGTTTTCAACAAGAGGCACATAAAAAAACTAGAGAAAGTTAACGTACATTATAGAATTTGAATTTCTTATGATCACATATTTTAGGATTGTGAGGTGCCAAAGCATACCACTCCCCCAAAATGGGATAGTCCATTATTCTCTCAAAAGAGCCAATTGTGGTATAATAAAGTTGATAAAAATCTCAACACGTATATGGTGTGCAAACCAACATACACATACTTGATACTCAATATAAGTAAGTAGAGAGCACAACACATACAAACATTAGCAAGGTAAAAAATCAAACACATGCAAAGGTACAGGCAACTTTCAATGTATATATGATATGAATACAAGTTATCGCAAGGAGGAATATTGGATATAAGGTTGAGACATTATAATCCAAATGACTTGGCTTGAGGAAATATAATTGATAAATATCCCTTAGTTCTTCATGATATAGCCAAGTCTCCAATGCCCTCCAACAACACCTATTGATCAAGTTTGAGCTTGTTGGTCCCCAACCATGTTGGGTCCTAAGAGGTTAGTCATAATAGGCTTGGCAACCCAAATGGTTCTTTCCTTGAAACCACTTTGAGTTCCAACATATTTGGCAAACACATTTCCAACATTATCCTTCCGAAGAGAATATACCTCATCAATTATAATAGTATTAGATAGGGTACCATTAGTGCACAAAGAAGAAAAGTGGCCCTTCTCACAACATAAGTAGCAACACCTACTCTTTTATTTCTTCTTAATATGCTCCTCAACTTGAGGAGCATTGACTTGATTCTTCTTAGGAGGTGGCCATTGTTCAACTCGTGGTTGAGCATGAGATTGAACAAGAGGTCGTTTCCCTAGTTGCTTCTCACTAAGAGGCTTCTTCTTCAAAGGGCAAGATCTAACATGGTGCCCTTAAATCTTGTACGTGAAGCAAGTAATCTTGGCCAAATACTTCACTTGTTCTTGGCCCTTATTCTTGCTCTTGGACTTGTTCTTGATACTGGAGTTGAATCCAATTTCACTTTTGTCATTTGGAAGTTTTTGCACTCTCAACATATTCTCAAGGGTGGACTTCCCTTCATGACACTTTTCGAAGTCTTTCTTCATAGAAGTGACTTGTGCCTTGAGATATTTTATTTCCTCTACATGTTTAGTGAAAACAAAAGTAGTAGAGGAAGTAGATGCTTCATTGTTAGATCAACAAGGCATGGAAAGTAATCCATCACAAGATTTAGCAATAGTATGAGATGAAGAATTACTAGGACTAGCACATGGCATTATAGAACTTTTAGTGGGGGTTGTGCTAGTGACCACATGAGTCTCACAAGATGTTACCTTTGTAGTGATAGCCTCAAGAGCTAACTTAGCCTAGTATGGGATGCTAGAAGATCCTCATTAGAGCTAGAGAGCTTTTCATGATTTTCTTCCAATTTCCCATACTTGCTAGTGATCAACTCAAGTTGAGCCCTTAGATCAACAGTCTCGTTCAAAATAGATGCTTTACATGATGTGGAGTCAGTAGTACAAGCATCATTAGAAATAGAAGAAGACAACTTGGCAAGCTCATTATTAAACCTAGCATTTTCCTCAATAATATTTGCATGATCACAAGAGGTAGTAGAGGTACTAAGCATATCAAGTTTATATAATTGAGTTTGATCATGAGACTTGATGAGGAGAGAGTGTTCACTTTCCAAAGCCTTGTGCTCTGTCAAGTTTCTCTATGTCCTCAATTAGTTTAGCATGCCCAACACCAAATTCAACCTTCTCCTTTTTAAGAACTTTATTTTTAGCCCTAGCATGGTCACATTCTTTAGTGAGAAAAGCAAATTTTCATTATAAAGCTCCTCAATAGATACGAGTTTCTCCTCAAGAGAAACCCGAGTCTCTTGCTCTTCCTCAAGAGCTTCATTGAGCTCTACAATCTCAGCTATGTACTCACGTTCGATGCTATAAAATTTATCAAGGCTAGATTCCACGGCATCAATAGAATCCTCACACTCAAAAAGGGTACTCATGCTTTCAAGGAAAACAGAATAAGCAATTGTATTCTTCGTGAGAACATGAAGAACAATTTTACCCTTTTCATAAATGGAAGCATCATTATCATTTTCTTCATCATCGTCATCATCATCATGAGATACATTAGGATTCAAGGTAGGAGATCCTCGGAAGCCTTAGCCATAAGGCAGAATTGAGGAATGGATAACGATGATGAAGATGAAGATTTTCTTCAAGCACCATTGAGTTCCATGTCTTGTTCCAACAAATGTTGGAATCCCTCTACATTGTTATCCACACAAGTACTATAGGATATGGAAGCATTGTATTCATGACAACAATACATAGGAATCATATCATCATGGGATTTAGTTAAGCAGCTATTACATGATATGCAAGGACTATAAACACTAGCATGTAAGAAATTTAGAGTGCTAGAAGAGTTTAAGTCCAAAGACAGAACATTGCAATGAGATAGAGATAAGTTATAGTCAATGGTATATTCACTATCAACAATGCAACGCCTATCAACACTCACCATATCATTACCTTGTGATAAATCACATGTTGGTGGAATGTAATAAGATGTGAACTCATCACGGCCGGAAGTGGAAGGGGAACAATCATCCTCAATATTGTTGGAAACATCATATATATCTTAAAGTTTTGTACATATCTCATGAGTGTTCCCAAAAGGCATGATTGACCCAAGAACTACATCGGACAAAACACAAATGAGACTATTAGATACTTGAGTATCAAGATACGAGTTTTCCTCATCCTCTAAAGATAACTTTTGGAATCCGTTGGAGGGGAAAATCCGTATCTACAATTCCTTTTACATAGTTTGGACCCATGTCCGAAAAAAAGATTAAGTATGCAAATTTTGCAAACATCATAGTTTGTGCCATCGAATTTAAAAGAGGGATCGTGCACTAATTCTCTAAACGACATTGTACTCTCTAGGATGTAAAGTCTAATAACGAGAGCCCATGCTCTAATACCAATTGAACGGGCAACGATGTCGCCTAGAGGGGGGTGAATAGGTGAATAAAACTTTTCCGGTTAAGTCTTGCTAAGTGCGGAAATAAACTAGGTGTTTAAATTAACAAGCACACAACCTAAATATTCTAGGCTCAACTATGTGCACCAAAAACTTATGCTAAGCAAGACAAGTAACAAAGTGATAGCAATATATATAATTTCAAGCACGAAGGCTATCACAATGTAAAGTGCATAAGTAAAAAAGCTCGGGTATAGAAATTACCGAGGCACACAGAGACGATGATGTATTCCCGAGTTCCTCCTTTTGAGTAGAGTACGTCTCGTTGGAGGGGTGTGAGCTCGCCACAATAGGCCTACTCAACGCCACAAAGTCCTCACCCTATTCTTTGATGAACCTCGCCATAAAGGCCTAGTTCACCTTCCACTATTTGTAACCTTCAATCAAAAGGCACACATCCACAAATAAATTGGAGGCTCTCAAGGTCACCACAATCTTGGGGAACGCATACACAACTTAATTGGAGGCTCCCAAGAACACCACAAGTCATCTAGGGTCCAAGACCCAAGAGTAACAAGTTCACAAACTTTCACTTCCATGAATCCTCGCAAACCGATGCAACCAATGCAAGTGGAAAGAGCACAAGTGCTCAAATCCTTCACTCTCAAATTCCAACAAAGCAAAAAATTCTTATGGGGGAATAAGAGAGGAAGAACAAAGGAGGAGAAAGACCAAGAACTCCAAGATCAATATCTACTAGGTTCCCCTCACAAACAGGAGAGATGGACTGGTGGAAATTTAGAACTATATCTCCTCTAACTTTTCCCTCAAAGATATGCAAGAATCATGAGAGGAATTGAGATAGGGGAAAGCTTTCCAAGGCCGACATTGGTGGGAGAGAGGGAGAATATCGTGCTTGGTAAAGTTGTCTTTCTTTGGTGAAGAAGGGGGGCATTTATAGGTCCCCACGAAAAAGAGCTATTGCAGGAAAAACACACCGGAGACTCCGGCCTTCCAGATATTCCGGTAAGTTTCCGAAGGGCCGAAAACTTTGCCTAAAGTCCGGAGACTCCCGAAAGTTTCCGGACTGACTTCTGTGGGTCACACCAACTTGACCTTCGCGTAGGGAAATCCCGAGGACGTAGATTTCGGCCTCTGCTGACCGAAGACTCCGGCCAGAGGGGAGATTCCGCCAAATCTCCGCATAGTTTCGGTCTTGAGTAATGTGGGTGACACCACTTTTCCATCTCTGCAGGGAATCCTGAGTCCGGACATTCCGATCCCTGCACACTGGAGACTCCGGCCATGCCGGAAACTTCGGACACTCTCCGGCAACTTTCCAGACTGGCATCTGTGGGTGACACCACTTGGTCTATTTTGGAATAAAACCTGAGTTCGGAGACTCCGGTCTAGGGACACCGGAGACTCTGGCCTGCTTCCACAGCCAGACAACAAAATCTGAAACCCAATAACTCAAATTATACATAAGTTACCACATATGGAAGATGTGGGAACTTTCTAAAAAACGAACCGGGTATTTTCACCACCAAAAATACAACAAGTTTTTCTTACGAAATCCGTTTTTGATGAACCTTGGCTTGTCATGAGGATCACGACAAGCACCAAAACCCATAGATATAAAAGCCAAATAAGAACCAAGAACTATGATATGCCAAGTATGAAAAGGTTTGATCTCTCCACAAAGATGCAATCAAGTTACTCACTTGAGAGCCCCTCTTGATAGTACGACTATCGATCCTATAAACCGGTCTTCCCAAAAGCATGAGTCTTGTAAAATAGAAAACCTATCAAGATCATACCTTTACCTTGAGCATTCCACTTGAGCTAGACGATATCGATCTTGACTCTCTCCAGTTGGATCTCCTTTCTTTATCGTCCTTTAGATCCGCTTCATGAAGACTTGCATATTTCTCCCCCGTACACCATTATAGGAGAGAACCTTTTTTTTGGCAAATCTTCACATGGCCACAATTTCCAAATGGGTGGCAAGCATGAAGCATAAGATTTCTTCGAGACACTTATCTTGAGCTTCCACTTGAAGCTTGATGACGAACACTACTTGATGTCATCGACCATGGGATATAAGAAATGTTCCTTTTGATGCATTCCCATGAAGATACCTAACCACATAGAAATGCCACACACATATATCATGAGTTAGTTCACAAAGCTATATGGACACTTTCTTACCATACGATTAGATACATAATCCCACTTGGTATATCTTGTAGCTTTGTGTGTTGATCACAACCTTGATCAATCTTGTATCTTTTTTCTCTCTTCATTTGATGTCTTGAAGATACTCATGTAAGACCACCTAATATTTTTCGTCAAGACATACTTGCAATATGCTCAACTCTATACATGGCCATTATTCATATAAATTCTTGAATATAACAATGGTCATCATGTAAGCTTCTAGAGTCCAACACATGAACTCCACTATTTCCCATGGACAAGATCCATAAGGACATCTTGATGCAAACATTAGTCCATAAGGATTGTCATTAATTACCAAAACCACGCATGGGGTACCATGCACTTTCAGTATGTCTCCGCATTTGTAGGGGACGAGCACCGCCACCGATGTCCATCGAGGGGGGTTTTACCCATCGGTTTCATCCGGCAGTGACATGGCGGCAACTAGGGTTTTGGCTTTGCCCCCACCCTCCAGGAATGACGTGAGTGTTTGTTCTGTTTCTTCTCATGTTCATGTATATATAAAACTATCCCTAATCAATCATTGGCAACTCGTATTAAAAATATTTGCCTTTCTTGAGGCATATTGGATCGAAATGCAGAACTAACCATGGAATGGAGATTTTTGGCTCCCCAGTTCCAGTAACCATTTTTTTTAAATCATTCTTACTTGCTTAAGAGGTTGTGAAAAAATTATGCATATACTTAATGTTGTATCTGACAAAAGTGCAAATTCTCAGTTTGAAAGACTGTATTCTGAGCTATACAAAAAAGGTATAGATCTGGGAAATAAACCAACTCCCTCCTAGTTCACATGCGCGGGCGGCCCCGGGGGCCAAACCCTTGCCGGTGAACCACCCCGTCACCTTAGCTCCCTAGCCGGCGCCGACGCTGGTAGCGGAACCCGATTGTCAGAGGACGAAAGGGGGAGATCAAAGGCGCACCCCGACGGGCCATATCCGCGCGGAGGAGGACGTCTCTGGGCTACACACGGCATTGGAGTCGGCGACAATGCACAGCGAGATGGAGGAGCGGGGCAATGAAGCATCTTGGAGGCGAGGCACTGGGCCAGGGAGTCGACGATGCGAGGTCCTGGAGGCGTCTGGGCAGTGGCAGCAGCGCGGATCTTTGGTGTCGGCACGACCTTCCTTGTCCATGGTGGTGGCCTGGTGGCGCCGCGGTGGTGTCCCTGAGGATATTTCCTGGTGCATGCAACTTCGCTGCGGAGGTGCGGCGCATGGGCCCTACTGGCAACGGTGCGGCCCAGATCTGGGCCTGATCTTGGTCAGAGGGCTACGGCGCAGCTCTCCTTGGGGTGCAACAGCAATGATATGGCGGGTCTCCTAACTGGTCTGGAGGTGGAAGAGGGGTGATGGTTGCGGGAGGTGAGGATGCTCTCGTCCGTGTGGGTCGCGGAGGGACCATGACACTTCGGCCATGACGGTGACGTGCGGTGGCGGCGGCGGCGGGGATGTGCTCAACATGGACACTTGCCCCATCCCGGTGGGTTAGGAGGGAGGTGTATGGCGATGCAGACGAAAGTCTCGCCTCTATGGCTAGTGCCGACGACGATGGCGCCCGTGGGTGTCGTTATCCTTCTTGGAGGTGTCGCCTATGTGCGTCGGCACTTCACTTGCACCCACTCCGGTTTGGTAGACGTCTCCGGGCGAAAACCTAGATTTGTAGTTGGATCGATGCGATGGCGGCGTCTCTGACGTTGTCCCTTCGATGGGAGCATCGTGTTTGGAGGTCGTATGTTGCACTCTTCCGGTGATCGCTGTTGTACAAGATTGATCTTCATGGGCGCTATGCGCGCCGTAGTTGGCGAGTCCAAGATGATGCCTTTCTCGGGACGGCCCAATTCCTGCCATCTACTTACCGGCTCTTCTTTGGCATCAAGGGTCAAGGGTCGATGGTGCGTCGACAAGAAAAGTTCAGTGGAAACTCTTGTTCTTGGAAGTCGTCCAGTGTCGGTCGATACCCAGTCTTGCTGACAATTTAGGATAGGATAGATCTATTTGTGGTTTCCGTGTTTGTGGTGGCGGTCTTCGGACTAGCCGGTGTGGAGTTTTTACCGCACTCGTTCGCTGCGAGTGGAAGTCGTCTTGTAATTCAACTTCCGCCTTCCATAAAAAATATGGTACGCCTTTGGCGTACTCTCGGAAAAAAGTATAGATCTAATTATATTGAACAGCGGATGTTTTCAAACCTCCAAAATTTGTAAGATTTTGTCAATATTTTTTATCTCTAAGTTCAAAAAATTGGCATTGTAGTTTGCATGTTTCTAAGATACTCCCTCCGTTCCATATTAGATGATATTCACATGGGTGTATTTAGCACTAAAATATGTCTAGATATATCCATTTGAATGTCATCTAATATGGAACGGAAGGGGGTAATG
>JAPCYS010000250.1:0-15328 GCA_028641055.1 Alopecurus myosuroides
GCTGGAATTCGAGCCGAGCCGAGTCAGCTCGGCTCGACTCGTTCAAGCTCGTTCAACTGACGAGTCGAGCTCGGCTCGACTCGTTCAACAAACGAGTCCGAAAACAAAACTCGGCTCGGCTCGGTGAACTCGCGAGTAGCTCGCGAGCTACTCGTTTAACTTTTTTTATTTTATAAAACTATAAAATGTCAATATTATGTATTATATATATACTTATTTTTCATTATTTGGGGCACGCATAATAAAATCATCACAATAATCGATGAAAAGATGTCACCATAAAATTATTTGTCATAAATAAACTACAATAATCAGTAAAAAAATGTTCACATATATAAGAATATCATTAGAAATTCTTTTTACCGACTTAAACGAGCTAAACGAGTACTCCTAAACTCGGCTCGTTTAGCTTGAACTCGTTTACTGTCGAAAACGAAAACTCGACTCGGCTCGTTGGACAGCGGGCTCGAGCCGAGCCGAGTCGAGTTGTGAGCTACTCGTTTAACTCGCGAGCTTCGAGTTTTAATTCCAGCCCGTGAAGGTGGTGGAATCGTGCCTGGTGACGCCCAGCGAGGAGACGCCTAGGGAAGGCCTGTGGCTTTCCCCGCTCGATCTCATATCGATCAACAATGGCCACACCCCGATTGTATATTGTACCGCTCCGAGTCCATCCATGACTTCTTCGACGTGGCCAGGCTGAAGATGGCCATGGCCAAGGCTCTCGTGCCCTTCTACCCCCTTGCCGGCCGTCTCGGCGCGGACGCTGACGGTCGGCCAGAGATCGATTGCGCCGGTCAGGGCGCTCTCTTCGTCGTTGCTCACTCGAACCTCACGGTCGACCATATCAGCAACTTCCAGCCGTCACCGGAGCTGAGGAGACTCTTTGTTCCGCGTGTTGAGGACTACACGCCGTCCCTCATGTGCGGCATCCAGGTAAACTTGTTAAAGTGCGGAGGGGTGGCCTTAGGGACGGCGCTGCACCACGTCGTCATCGACGCCGTAAGCGCGTCCCACTTCTTCCAAGCGTGGTCTGCCTTCTCCAGGGAGGGCGACGCGCCGGCGCTGGATCTCCATGCCACGATTGCACCCTTCTCCGCGCACGCTCCCCGCCGGTCGTCCACCCGGACGCCCTCACAGTGATCTGCCCCAAGCTAATAACTCTATCCGAGCCAGTCCCCGCCGGCATCAACGAGATTTTTGCCATCTCCAAGGACCAAGTCGCTGGTCTTAAGCGTGCCTGCACCGATGGGGAACGCACAGTCAGCACTTTCTGCGCCGTCAGCGCCCACGTGTGGCGTTGCCTGTGCACCGCGCGCCGGCTGCCTCTGGACGCCATGACGCGCCTCAGCTTTCCGGCCAACATCCGAAGCAGCTTGAGACCTCCTCTCCCGGCAAGCTACTTCGGCAACGGGCTTATCATACTGGGCTCCGCCGGAAAGGTGCGGGACATCATCTCCTCGGAGGATGACCAGCCGCTGGTCTCCGTCGCCAGCCGCATCAGAGGCGCAATCCGCCGTATGGACGACGAGCTGGTGCGCTCAGCGATCGACTACTTCGAGATGGCCGGCAGCCAGCAGACGGCTCCGCCGCCGGGCGGCATGGCGAAAACAGATGTGCGGGTGGTCAGCTGGCTGGGCATGCCAATGTACGACGTGGATTTCGGGTGGGGGAAGCCGCTGGCGATGCACCGCGCCGTGCAGCAGCGTGCATGGCTCGTCTATCTCATGCATGGCGTGGACGGCAGCGTGCGGATCCTCGTGTGTGCGGAGCCTACAATTCTGAAGGACTTGCGGCGCCTGCTGTATGCCAACCTCTAGGCTTTTCACAAGCCTCCGCAACATTTGGTTCTCGAGGCAAAAATAGGTTTTGGAAGAGCCTGTTTTCTTAAACCCACGGTATCTATATACTATTATATTTTTTTTTTGATAAAGGGAAGTATATTAATATCGCGAAGATACAAATTACACCCGGCCTCTGCAACAACGCAATGGATGCATACAGCCGAAAGACAATAAAAAAAAGAAATAAAAAAGAAGAAAAGTCCCGCTACAGGGTTACAATCCTCGCGGTATCCGTACAACCACTACCTAAACAACAGCTGACGTCCAACTCTTCGAAAGCAACGTCTCCAAGAAGAACGGTGCCAGGCACAACCAATTAAGGCCAGACCTTGGGTTTTCACCCTGAAGATAATCCTCGCTCTCAAAACAACGGCTCCAAGAAGACCAGTGCCAGGCACAACCAATTAAGGCCAGACCTTGGGTTTTCACCCTGAAAGGTAGGACTTTGGACTCCACGCATATTGTCTCCCCCTCTGACATACAGATGCCACAAATCTTGTAACTCCAAGCCAGTTCCCCATCGATGCAAAGACTCCGAACACCGTTGCTAGTCCTCCAATCTCGCCTTCGATGACTGAGCATTGCGACCAAATTCCACCGATCCAGCAATCTCCAGGCGTTGTCTATGGGAGTCGCCGGCGGAGCCTTTCGGTCGACACCCCGGCTTGATCAAAGAGGACCTACATCATGATTTTCATCTTCGCGCGACAGGAAACCCTAGGACCACCGCCATTATTCTTTAGCCTCACGGCCCGACACCGCGAAGCCACTCCCAGCAGAAAAGCATCATAGAAGGGGTAGACCATTGTCCAACACTAGGTCGCCGGCGAGACCAAGATCGTAGCCAGACTACCACGGCCGGCCAAGGCCGAATCCGATACCCAAGATCATCGGGCATCAAATCTCCGCGTCCCCAAGCGATTCCCGGATTTGATCCAGGCGCCCGCCGGCGATGCAGCACCCCCGCCGTACCATCTTCCCGCCGGGAGGCTCAAGCGCCGGCCCTAGGCCGCGCCGCCCCATGCCCACCGTCGGCTCTCCACCGCCTCCATGGAGCGCCGCCGCGGAGCATCTCTCTTGCCCACCGTCGGGGACGGGGGCGCCGCCACCACCGCCGGCGACGGGCGGCAGCGACGGCAGGGTCGGGGGTTTGGAGGGGCTCGGGAGGGAGGGAGGTGGGGGCGCCCCCCGGAGTCGCCTGGAGGGGGCGGCTCGGGAGGGAGGTGGCGGCTAGTATATACTAAATAAAAAAATAAGGAATTGTAATAGTGACACCACGTTAAGCCACATCATCCTAATTAATTAATTAATTTTAATAGTTAGATCTAAAATTTGCGGCTAAGATTTAAGGACACATGTTATATGACACATGTTTCTGTTAACCAATATGTCACGACTATATAAGTACATGCAAACCAATCTGTGGTTGGATGGTTAGAAGCGTGGTTGTATCCCCAGCCCAGCAGAGTTCAAATCACAAGTTTAACACATGTGTGTTGTATTTAGGCAGAATATTATTTCAGTGGAATGCGACGTTCCCGTCGACAGCGAGACGCCAGTGGTGACTTCGTCAATGTTAGGAGCCGCCGGCTCAGTCTCTTGGAGCTGCTCACAGGGTAGAATGTACGTGTATGCGTTCATACAGGTGAATGTATGCACGTGTATATGAACGCTTGTAATTTGTACTGTGTTTCTCAAAAAAAAAACTATATAGGTACATAATAGTTGGACCGTGTAGGTCCAGAAGTCATAATTGACGTACGGCTCTCAATTCCCGATTCAAAAAAGAAAAGAAAATTACAACACGTGAGAAAGATGGATACCTTGTGGGCTGGATACTAAGGAAAACATTAACCACAACCAATTCATGGATATTAAGGATAACTAAATTTCCAAAAAAACTACCAATGCCAAAACAACATCAGCGACTCCCAAGGTCGATGCCGTGAAGCTGCACGAGTGGTGCCCGAGGTTCAGCGGCGCCAGATCCTCTTCGTGCTCGACCTAGCTACCCAGTTCCGGTTCGACAACCAGTATTGCATGAACATCACTAGAGGCTGGGGTAATTGAGTGCCAGGGAGATGAATACATCAGTTTCATCGTTTAGGAAAAAAAGTGGTCCGAACCAAATTCTCCAATAAGGCCAAAAAATGAAGTATTGGAGCAATACTTCAGTTTCGGAATCAGATAATTTATTCCTCCAAACACCTCAAAGTATTTAATACTACCTCCATTCCAAAATGTAAGCCTTTTTAGCAAGCATTGTTTTCTTAAAAACCATGGTATTCTCATAATACTATAAAAATACTTTGATGCCAAACGGGCCCTACATCATCTACCTAAATATGAAGGGGTGCCACTCAAAATAATGTGAATAAAGTTTACATCTCCCTTTAGGGCGCAACGTCGACAAGAAGCTAGAGTTACATCAAGTCCAGCTGATCCTGCCTTCCTTGCTGCGACAATTACACGTGCATCCCTCTGGACCTCTTATTGTCAGGACTGGAAATTAGTTGTCAAGATTGTCGATGATGTCATGAAAGCTTCCCCTCTTCTCAAACTACCAATCGTATGAAATATAGGAAAATTTAAATTGTTCTTTCATCTAAGTCCCTCCCTACATTTTTAAAAGTAAGGCCTATAATTTTTTTCCAAATGTCAAATAATGTGAAATTTAACTATTTTTTTCAAAAAGAAAGATCGAGAACTATAATACAATATGGACATTGTATGAAAATATACTCCCTCGGATCCATAAAACTTTCGCTCATTTTATACTAAGTTAGTAGAAACTTTGTACTAAGTCAGCGACATTTTTTATGGATCGGAGGGAGTATTTCATGGTGTATCTAATGTTACTCATGTATTAACCAAAGCCACGACCCAGCATAATAGCGGACCAACCCACCTTGCCACCAAGAAGAGGGAAACTAGCAAGTGCTACCCTTCAAAAAAAAAACAATCGCGGCCCTATCAACATACTCATGAGTATTATGAATTCTAATCCGTTGGATTGAGCTTCCAAACGAATCACGACCGCCCAGCACTAGCAATCCCCGTTTGACCGGACAGTTCTACCAAGATCAGACATACCCTGTGTGGCCGTGGGTGGCCCCAGTTTCTCTCGGACACACGTGTCAGCGACCGGGCTTTTCCATGTGCATGGTCTCCAGCGCTGCGGGAGCACAGCTCCCATTCGCCAATTGGCCCGAGCCTTTTTACCCACCCGAACACATTGTGTTTCACTGATAGCGGGACAAGGAAAACGAGAGGCCCGTTATTTAGTGTATGTGTTGCTTGAACGATTTTTATTTTAGGCTGCATATTTTCACCGCGTTGGATCAACTACTCCGCGGTGAAACCCTAGCCACCACCTGCTCAATCCCCTTCCTTTCGCTCACTCTCCCTCCACCTTGACGTTTTGAGCCCCGCCTTCTCCAACCCTCCGTCATGACCCATGTGTGCCAACGCCACCCCGTCCTTGGATTTTACGAGAGCCGACCAAACTCTGCCTCTTCCAGCGCCACCCTTGTTTGTTGTGGGGGCAGAATGTGGGCTGCCATGGCAGCAGTCGAATATCCTCCTTGATGGACAATAGGGGAGCATGGGTTTCTGCTGCACCTGAACCTCTGATCCTCAGATCCGATCGACCTTGCCACACTCCTTTTCGATCCAGGTACCCATGTTGTTTTCTTGATTTTCGTCCACCCCTCTCTTTTCCACTCTCCCTCTTTTGATTTAATCCATACAACCTCTCATATTTGTCCGCGTGGGGAAATGGAGTTGCAGGGATCTGATGGTGGTTGAGGTACGTTGCGCCTAAATCATGTTTCTGTAATACACTTTTTCCTTTGTTTTTGATGAACCTGTTCTTAGGATGGATCCGACTGATTGAGGTTCTCCATGGCTATAATTTCTTTGTAGTTACCATTTTATCTTGCTCTTAGGTTGGATCTGGTGCTCCATATGAAGTGTTGGTTTGAGGTGTGTGCGCCAGTTTGATGGTGCTACAATTGGGAGAACACGAACTATCTTGATATTTTCAAGTGAGGAATCACCCTAACAAACGATTACTTCGCAATCAAGGTGAACAAAGCAAAGGATCAACATCACAAGAAATCATAATTTGTGTTATTTGGTATTGCGTTTGTTCTTTGCGGATTCTTGATGCATCTCCAACGAGGATCCTTGTCGCACCCGGACTTCTAGAGGATACTCACAGCCCGCTACACAGTAGATAAATGGCTTACAGGGCATACCGGCACCCGCATCTCAATATGAGCAGGCCAACACGTAAACGTGTGACAACCATTCTCTACTATCTATCGTCTGCGTAAACCATCCCATAGAAATCCGACTACTTCCATTGACGTACTTCATAACATACACACATGGTACGTCAACGGCATTTGAACAAGTGATATCACAACAAATCTCTAAGACACAAAGAAATAGAAATAAGTTGCAAATAGCTCTAACTAGAGCAGAGATAGCAAATACAATCATCCAGAGGATACATGTCCCAACAAGTCATCATTACATCACAGCGGAAGCATCCAAAGTGTCTGAGTACAGACAAGATCCAAATAGGCCTAAGAGGCCGGAAACGAAAAGACGGAGCCCATCCACGATGTCTCGGATCCTGCCCGGGTCCGCTATCTACTCGTCAGCAGCCTCGTCATACTCCACGTAGTAGCCACCATGGGGATCCTCGGAAACGTAGTCTGCGGAAACCACAGCCCCAAAGGGGTCAGTACAGACAAGTACTGGCAAGCAAGACTCACAAGATACCGAAGTGTACCCGGCAACACCAAGTACAGATGTTTTGGGTTCAACGGAAGAATATGTGATACAAAAGTGCGGCAGCGGGCTGCCTAACCAACTACAGAGACACGCTACAACATCCGGCTAAAAGAAGGGGATAAGATAGCGTATCGTAACCAACTACCACTATCCTCAAACAAACCCATCCTGGACCTCGTCCCTTATCCAAAGAAGCAATCCGAGGATAACTCACACAGTTGGATTAATGATGGTTCAAGTTATTGTGTCAATAAGCCTATTACTAGACAAATTATTAGTATTAGTTAGGTGTAAGTTGTCTAATCCTTGTTAGCCAGCCCTATCACCAAGTCATCCATAACCGCGGACAACACGGCTTCTCGAGAAGATTTAACCCTGCAGGGGTGCACCAATTTGGCCGTACACGTAAGAATATCCCGCCAGACGGGGATAAAACCCACCAAGCGAAACACTCAACACAACCCAACTCTTCTTCGCATCAAGCCCAAAGAACCACGTGTTGTGCGTGCGCGGCTAATCGAGCCCCCACGAAGAAAAGGGGGACCCTCATAGCACTGGAAGACCACGCCGCCCTAAATGCCGACTACAAAAGTTTCCACCCTGGCCTCGGGTTCGTACCTGCATATGCGTGCATCAAATGGAAAGCCCGAACTAAGTGTGGCGATTTGGACGAGATGTGAATCGAATCAGAGTGCGGGGGGCGCCCATACACGCTTCCCACATGCGGTTAGCGCGCTCAACCCGGATCCAGAGGACAAAGACTTTTCCTGAGTTCGACACTAGCAGGCCTCAAAACCATACCCGTCCTCCTGCCGGTGCCTTATTATCAAATTAGCATTACCTCAAACATTAACAGGTTATTGTTTAAACATCGAGCCCCCAGAACATAATAAATATGGTAACAGAAATAACGGACAACAGACTCGAGCATAAACAACCCTAAGCATGCTAGTAAGACACAGGCAACAAGCAATGGGGTTATAGGTGTGGAGGATAGGCTATATCAGGGTTACAGGATAACATGTGATAGGATCGGAACACAAGCAACGAATCTTAAGGCTAGAATAATAGACAACGGAAAGTATCGATATCCAGTGTGGAAAGGACACAATGGTTCATGTGAGTGAATACTCGCCTGCAAACTCAGTAGCCTGGTACTGGGCTAACTTCTCAGAAGTAGTGTCGTAAACCTCGTCTGTCTCAGCGTCGTCATCTATTCGAGAAGAAGCAAACAAACAACGCAGAGAGACAAACAATCTATAACATGGCATGATGCACAAACATGGGATGATGCATGACAATTTAATTGATGCATCAAGGATAAGCTAGTTGACATGGTAACATAATTAAATGGACCTTTATGCAATTGGGATTGCATATGGAAAGCCCATGAATTAAGGTTGGATTAAATTATCTACAACTAACCATCATGTGAAAGTTGATTAGAATGATGCATGGATGAGGAAAACAATGAGAAAACAACATTAGCTTCAAATTGAAAAAGGTGTTTACCAAGTTTGGAATTTTATTTATTAGGTTATGAAATTTTGGTTTCTTAAATGAGTTACACAAGCATTTGTTGTTTTCACCAATTTTAATTGTTCAAAATAGATAACAAAATTCATAGTTGGAAAGAAAACAAAATTTTAGGTGGAATACATGTTTCATTTGTTGAAAAAGGAATTAAAATGAATTAATTATGAATTAAACAAGTTTAAACAAGATTTAAATGAATTTAATTCAAGTATGAATTTATTTGAATTTTTATTTGTTCAAAACATTAGATAAAATTCATATTTGGAAAGATTACAATTTTTGGTTTGAAAACATATTTTATATGTTCAAAAAGAATTTCATTTGACCAAGTTATGAATTAGCAATTTTAAATGATTTAAACAAGGTTTAAATTATTTAACCAATTTTAATTATTCAAACAGGAAACAAAGTTTATATTTGGAAGGTGGTTCATTTAGCATGGAAAACATATTTTATATGTGACATTTGAATTAAATTTGAATTAGTTATGAATTTGACCAAATTTGTAATGAGTTGTTTGAATTTGAATTTTGAAAACATTTGAAATGTTCAAAACAGTAAACAAATAATTTAAACATGTAGAGAATTAAATTTGGTACAGAATACATATTTTATTTATTTAATTTGGATTTGGAATACAAAAGTTATTTGAATTTTAAATGCAGGGGCTATTCTGCAATTTAAAAACATACAGATTTGGTTCAGGGGCTCAGGTGCGAAAAAAGTATTACAGAAAGGCCCCTGGGCTTTGCCTACGCGCAGGGCCACCCATGGGTCACTGGCAGTGGGCCAGTGCCCAGCTGGCGCGCGGCTGGAAGATGGCGTGGCACCCACTGCCTATGGCAGGTGGGCCCTGCCTGCCCGCGTGGCAAACGCGCAAAAAGAGCGGATTTAATCCGCGAGGCGAGGGATCGAACCCTCGCCCTCTGGTGCGAGCGCGCAGCGCGCTGGCCAGTGGGGCTGGCTGCGGTTTGTTGTCAGTAGAGGGGGCTTGGGGGGGTATGAGGTTCAGTTAGCGGCTGTTTAACTGAACTGAAATTCAGTTAACTGAATTTCGACAGGTGACGGTGCCCGCCGGCGGTGATCTGCTCGCTGTGCTGCTGCTGCTCGCCGTGGATGTGTGCGGTGTACGTGCACGTGCAGAGAGGAGAGAGAGGGGAAAGGAGACAGAGGTGATGCTCACCGGGAGGGGGTAGAAGAAGAGGTGGACGTGCTCGGAAGGAAACATTCGACGACGGCGGCGACAGGGAGGTGGACGACGGCGTGGATCCCGGCCCTCTCGGACTCAGCAGCGATGTCGAGGAGGTAGGTGGCAGTACGGGGAATTCGTTCCCGTGCTCAACCAGAGGGGAGGAGAGCCATGGCGCCGATGATCGTCGGGGTTTGGTGGCGGTGGTGCTCGGTTCAGTACAGAGAGGGAACAGCGAGCGGAGAGAGAGAAAGGAAAAGATAAAATGGCGGCGCGGCGATGGAGAAGGAGGAGGGGGGTCTAGGGCAGAGGGATGAGCTCGGGAGCGAGTTAAAAAGGAGAGGGAGGAGCCGTGGTGGCCGTTCCCTTCTCTGTACCGCCGACGTGGACAGGCGCGATGAACGCCGTACAGAGGTAGGGGGTGAAGAGGTAAGCAGGCCGTGGCTGGTGGGCTGGGCTCAGCCCACTGGCCTGCCATCTCCCCTCTCTGTTATTTTTTTTGTTTTTCTGTTTATTGATTCTGTTTTTTTTTGCAGAAAAAGAAAAGGGAAGAAAAGCATAGTTTTAGGGTTGGAAAAATTTAGGGAAAATTTTGTATAGGTTATTTATTGTAACAGCACCAATGTGCAAACTTTTGTTTTTTCAAAAATTTGAAATTAGTTGCTGTTTGGAAATTTAATTGAATTTGAGTGAATATTTGAATTAATTGTATAATTGAAAGAAGCAACTTAAAAGTGTTTAATTTCAAGTTTATTATGAACAAAAGATTGGTTTGATTGCAAGTTTTATTTGAAACCTTGTAACAGAACAAGAATGAAACAAAGATTTGAATTTTTGGTTTGAAATTCAAATGGAAAACAAGGAAAACAAATGGAAAACAAATGAAAACAAATCCAAAGCTTATGATGACATGATGCAAAACATAAATTAACAAAAAACAAACATTCTAAAGGTGTTTTTCATATTTGGGATGTTACAAAACGCCCCCCCTTGAAGGAATCGCGCCCCGAGATTCCTACTGAGAAAGAAAAGGTCCGGATACTTCTTGCGAAGATCCTCTTCGGTCTCCCACGTTGCCTCTTTATCGGAATGATGAGACCACTGCACTTTTAAGAACTTTGTGCTCTTGTTGCGAGTTTTACGCTCGGTCTCATCGAGAATTCGAACAGGGTGCTCCTCATAAGAGAGATCTTCTTGCAGTTCAATAGAATCATGATCAACTGCACGATCTGGATCTTTGAAACACCTCTTGAGCTGTGACACGTGAAACACATCGTGCACCTTGGATAGCTTTTCCGGAAGTTCAATACGATAGGCATTTTCTGCACGCCTTGAGAGAATGTTGAAAGGACCAATGTATCTTGGTGCAAGCTTTCCTTTGACACCGAAACGATGAGTGCCTCTGAGGGGAGTTACACGGAGATATGCTTTGTCACCAGGTGCATAGACCATGTCCCTGTGCTTGCTTTCATAGTAGCTTTTCTGACGAGACTGAGCAATCCTCAGATTGTCACGGATGATGCGAACTTTCTCTTCGGCTTCCTTAACAATGTCAGGCCTAAGAGTGAACGTTCACCAGCTCCAGACCAATTGATTGGACTCCTGCATCTGCGGCCATAGAGAGCCTCAAATGGTGCCATACCTAGGCTTGCCTGGAAGCTGTTGTTGTAGGAGAATTCAGCATATGGAAGACATTCCTCCCATTTCATGCCAAAGAGATACCACATGCTCTGAGAATATCCTCGAGAATCTGATTGACTCTTTTGACTTGCCCTTGAGACTGAGGGTGATAAGCTGTGCTGAACAGAAGTTTGGTGCCCAAAGCTTCTTGAAAGCTTTTCCAGAAATGAGAAGTGAAGATGCTTCCACGGTCTGAGCTTATTTCCAATGGAACACCATGAAGAGGAACAATCTTTGTTGTGTAGAGCTCTGCTAACTGGCTAGCTGAGATTGTTTCTTTGACAGGAAAGAAGTGAGCTACTTTAGTGAGTCGATCAATGACAACGAAGATTGCATCGTTGCCCTCTTGGACTTTGGAAAGCCAGTGACGAAGTCCATTTCAATCATGTCCCACTTCCACTCAGGGATTTTCAGAGGTTGGAGAAGATCGGCTGTTATCTGGTGACTGCCTTAACACGTTGACAAACGTCGCATTCAGAAACGTATTGAGCAATTTCACGTTTCATGCCAGGCCCAATACAGTGTCTTGAGATCCTGGTACATCTTTGTACTTCCAGGGTGTATGGAGAGAGGAGTTTCATGAGCCTCCTGAGAATGACATCTTTGAGACTTTGAACTTCAGGAACTGCAATGCGTCCTTCGAAGAACACAGTTCCCTTGTCATCAATTGAGAAGGACTTAAATTTCTCCTTGCCTTCTTTGATGTGTTCTACCATCTTCTTGATTTCAGCATCACGAAGTTGTTCAGAACGAATCTTGTCCTCGAGAGTTGGACTGGTTGTCAAGTTTGCAAGATAGCCTTGAGGAACAAGACCAAGGTTCAGCTTCTGGAATTCTTCATGAAGAGGAGGTTGTCTTTCCATGATCATGAGATTATTGCAATATGACTTGCGATTGAGAGCATCGGCCATAACATTAGCCTTGCCTAGAGTGTAAGAAATGCTAAGATCAAAGTCTTTGATCTTTTCAATCCATCTCTTTGCCTGAGGTTTAGATCTGGTTTAGTGAAGATGTATTTCAGACTCTTATGATCGGAAAAGATTTCAGTGCGATTACCCAACAAGTATTGTCTCCATTTCTTGAGGGCAAACACAAACTGCTGCAAGTTCAAGGTCATGAGTGGGATAATTGAGCTCATGTGCGTTCAACTGACGTGAAGCATAAGCCACAACTTGACGTTCTTGCATAAGAACTGCACCTAGACCTTGGAGAGAAGCATCACAGAATATCTGGAAAGGTTTTGAAGGATCTGGGCCAACCAGAACTGGTGTAGAAGTGAGTTTAGTCTTCAGGAGATTGAAACTTTCATCACATTGTGGAGACCAGACGAACTCCTTGTCCTTCTTTGTGAGGTCAGTGAGAGGTTTGGCAATCTTGGAGAAGTTTTGGACGAAACGTTGGCAATAGCTAGCCAAGCCAAGAAAACATCTTACTTGCTTCACCGTCTTTGGAGGTTTCCAATCAACAATTGCTTTAACCTTTTCTGGATCAATGGCTATGCCCTTGGCAGAGATGACGTGACCAAGGTAAGCAACTTCTGAAATCCAGAACTCACATTTGGAGAATTTGGCATAGAGACGATGCTCGCGAAGCTTCATGAGAGTGAGACGAAGGTGTTCTTCATGCTCTTCCTCAGATTTGGAGTAGACAAGAATGTCATCAAGATATACCACAACGAACTTGTCGAGGTATTCATGGAAGACAGAATTCATGAGTCGAGAGAAGGTTGCCGGTGCATTGGTGAGACCAAAGGACATGACGGTGAATTCATATAGACCGTAGCGAGTGGTGAAGGCTGTCTTTGGAATATCCTCTTTTCTGCTCTTTATTTGATGGTAACCCATTCTCAAGTCCAACTTGGAGAATATTGAGGCTCCAGCAAGTTGATCAAAAAGATCATCAATACGAGGAATTGGATACTTGTTTTTGATGGTTTTCTCATTAAGAGGACGATAGTCAACAACGAGTCTCTTTGTGTGATCCTTCTTCGCAATGAACAGAGTTGGGAAACCCCAAGCCGAGGAACTAGGTTGAATGTAACCTTTTTCCATGTACATATCAATTTGTTCCTTCAACAACTTCAGCTCGGGAGTTCCTATCTTGTAAGGATGCTTAGAGATTGGAGCAGTACCTGGTTCAAGTTTGATCACGAACTCAACAGCTCTGTCCGGAGGCATCCCTGGCAACTCTTCTGGAAAGACGTCAGGAAATTCGCAAACCACCGGAACATTTTCAAGTGAAGGTAGAGGTTTTGCATCGAGGGTGCATATCTGAATGGAACTTGATTTATTTGGAGAATAGATTATCTGGCCAGAAGGGTGGAACAGAGTTATTGACTTTTGAGCACAGCCAATCCTTGCTTTATTGGCCTTCAGCCAATCCATACTAAGAATGACATCAATGTCAGAATTGCCTAGCAGTATGAGAGAAGCAAGGAATATGTGGCCTCCAATTAGAATTTGATTTTTGTGACTGATCTTGGACGTTTGCATAGTTGCTCCAGGGGAGTTGACCACTAGCGGGGAACCCAAACCAACAAAAGGGAGTTTAATTGCTGTCGCAAAGATCTTTGACACGAAAGAATGTGATGCTCCAGTATCAAACAACACTTTAGCTGGAATAGAGTTTACGGGAAATGTACCAAGAACGACTTCAGGAGCTTCCTCAGCTTTGTCGATCTTGACATGATTCACCCTTGCGGTCCTCCCGACAGGCCTCTTGTTGGAGTTGAAGGCCTTAGGCGGGGGAGCGCGCACCATTGCCTGGTTGGTGTTAGGACGAGGTGGTGGTTGAGGTAGCTGCCTCTGCGTGCACTTGTCGGCGTAGTGCCCCGTCTGCTTGCACTTGTAGCAAGTGACGACACGAGGAGGCCCTGGCATTGGCTGCCCCATCGAAGCCCTTTGATCATGCATCTGAGCAAGGTTGGGTGGGCGGGAGCGAAGCCTGGAGAAGCTTGGGCGTATGGAGCCCGAGTGATAGCACCATTTGGCACCCAGATGCGGCGCTTCTGCGGAGGGGTGGTCATGTTGGAGGAGGAACCACCCTCACGAGAGTGCTTGCGAGACTCCTCGAACGCCTTGCGCCCAATTTCTACATTGAGCGCGGTGTTAACGAGATCCTCGAAGCTGTTGGCCTTGACGTTGTGAGGGCATACTTGAGTTCCGGGTTAAAACCTCTGCGGAACCTTGCCATCTTCTTAGCCTCAGTGGACACCTCATCACCAGCGTAACGAGCGAGGCGATTGAACTCACTCTGATAGCCGATGACGTCCAACTTGCCCTGCTTGAGTGAGCAAAACTCTTCACGCATCCTTTCCATGAGACCTGGAATGTGGTGCTTTAGGAAGGCTTCCTTGAAACAATTCCACGTGACGGGAATCCCAGTTCTCATGGCCTGGAAGTTCTCCCACCAAGTAGCTGCCTGACCCTTCAGCAGATAGGAGGCATACTTGACCTTGTCTTCTTCAGCCACGTGTGCAATCTCCAGAGCCTTAGCTATCTCACGGATCCAGTCATCAGCGTCTAGAGGCTCGCGTGTGGCCACGAAAGCTCTCGGACCCAGACTGAGGAACTCCTTGATGCTGACTTGTGGAGCCGTCTGGTTGTTGTGCTGATTAGTCTGAAACTGGGCCATCCGCGCCATGACTTGGGTCATCTGAGTCAACAGCTCCGTGATTGGCGTGGCTCAGGCGGGTTGTTCCTTGTTGGCCGCATCCTGAATGGAAATGCATTTTAGCACAACAATAGAAAAGGATAGACTTGGAAACCGAAAGACAGATTATTCCGACGCATGAATAGATAACCAACAGGTACATCATCACATGTTCAAATACATCAGAATATCCAACACACCACAAATGGTTCGAATGCCAAAGGATAACTAAACATAGCTAAGAACGGATACATCGGTACTCCCATGCTCATCACGCAGGACGGCGGCTAGGAGTACGGCGAGAGGTACGGTGAGGAGCACGCCCACGAAGTAGGTAGAACGACGATCCACGTAGATCTGACGTGGTCTGAGAGCGACTCTAGGTGTGGTGAAGTACATAGCGTCGACTCCCTGTGCTCCAAAGCGTGGAATCCCAGTGTAACCAGCACCAAGGTTAAGGAGTGGACCTCTGATCGGCTCGTACCCTCCAGCATCTGGCAGACGACGTCCAACTGGATGATCGAAACGTGCAAAGCGCTCGTCTCCAGCAAATTCTGTGGTGTAAGTCGCCTAACGAGTCAAAGCAAGGTAGAGCTGCTCTCTGACTGAAGCCAACTCCTGAGATAGT
>JAPCYS010003636.1:0-15307 GCA_028641055.1 Alopecurus myosuroides
GCTTTTTTTTAGATAAAAGACATTTTATTGCCTAACTTTGACTTAACAAAGCTCAGAGTTCGCACAGAGTTGATTACACGCGTTGCGGCATACATCTTAGCCAAAGTAGCTTTTAAGGGATATAGATGATGAAAAAACAGGCATCTGAGGAACATAGATGAAAATAGCACACGACAAGTGTCGAAGAGTCGTGTCGACAAATCCCTCGGATGATCCGGTAGGGTTTCGAGTAGAGGAACGATGTACGCGCTGGTGATCTCGACGGCTAACAAGGAGGCAATATTTACCCAGGTTCGGGGCCCTCGTAGAGGTAAAACCCTTACTCCTGCTTGTCTGATCTGTATTATGACGAGATAATCGAGCTGTTTACAATGGTGATGCCATGGTGAGGCGTACGGGGTATCCCGTGTATTGCCTAGTCTAGTTGTGGCTTGTATCTTCCTCTCTCTAGATTGGATCCCAGATTGGATGTCCTCCTTCTCTCCTTCCTCCTCTCTTTATATATGAAGCCAGGAGGGGGTTACACGAGTTCTAGTAGACTACGAATAGGAGTTCTTGTCTTGACCCGCAAGTCTTGCGGGTGGGCCTTCGTTGGGCCTTCTAGTAGCACAGTATAACACCTCTCTTTGGGCCTAGGTCTTGGGCCTTGGACCGGGTAGGCTCACCCGATAGGTCCAGGGGTCATCCCCATGTCAGTAGCCCCCGAGTGTTTATTCGACTCAGAATAGTCTAATAAGCACTTAAAGTTCGTTCTTGATTCTTCGATTGGTCATTCAATCGCCTGTTTTTTGAGGGTGTATACCCTGTGCGCGAAGCGCTCACGTACTCGAGCATCGAGTGATAAATGTGCCTTGTGTTGGCTGTTTTCGCAGAAGGATGTGGCTCAGTCGCTTGGCTCTCCCGAAAGATCAGGGCCAATTAATTGCATCTAGGGCAAAAACGGTTCTGGCCTACACGAATTCGAGACCCCCGAATCGAATCCGGCGAGGTGATCGTTGCGACTGGGCTGTTGAGGTCTTACCGAGTCGAACTTAACCTAAAGGGGTGCCCGGCGCGTCCGCTAGGATTTTTCTTCGTGTTGTTGACACGGAAAGTTTACCGGAGGACGCAGCTTGAGTGCGATTCCAGGCCCAAAAGAGAGATCCTTGGGTCTTACCTTCGCACTCGAAAGAATACGGCATCCGGATGTGCCTAGTCGGCCGAACGATCCAGGATAATGATGTGTAAATACATCGTGTGGTAGAGTAGCGGGAGCCGCATACTCGCGATTTTACCTTGGTCATGTTCTTGCGATTCTTCGGGTGAAGAGATCTTCCTTCTTGATCTTGTGCGAAAGATATTTCGCGTTATGAATTTTACACGAAAGAAATTTTGTCTTGATGTGCCCATACGAAAGAGATTTCGTGTCAGGGTGACTATGCGAAAGAAATTTCACGTCTTGATGCTCGTACGAAAGAGTTTTCGTGTTTGTGAGGTGCGCAATGACGTCACCGCGCACTCGCCTCCCCCCGATGGGATGTGACATTTGTGGGGCAGGGCACGTAGTGCTCATCGTGTCAGCTTTTGACCGGAAGCGTGCTGTCGTGCGCCCGTGTTTCCGCAGGACGTGCAGCAATTACGCGGAAGAGGTGTGCTCGACACGGCGAAGGGAGTCGACGCGGTGGAGATGTACTCGACACGGCGGAGGGAGTCGAAGCGGTGGAGATGTACTCGACACGGCGGACAGAGTCGACGCGGTAGCGGTGTACTCGACACGGCGGACGGAGTCGACGAGGAGGTCGTGTAGTCGACGAGGCGGATGGCGTCGACGCGGTGGAGGTGTACTCGACATGGCGGACGGAGTCGACGAGGCGGATGGCGTCGACGCGGTGGAGGTGTACTCGACACGGCGGACAGAGTCGACGCGGTGGAGGTGTACTCGACACGGCGGACGGAGTCGACGAGGAGGTCGTGTAGCCGCCGAGGCGGATGGCGTCGACGCGGTGGAGGTCGTGTAATTGACGTGGACGTGGCGGAGTCGCACGACAACGTAGAATTCGTGCAGTTGACGCGGACGCTCAGCCACCGAGTCCACACAAGAAGATGGACCCGAAAAGTCTTCAATATGTTCTGATTTTGCGAATTGCCCCGCGACGTCGTATGCGCCTCGTCGAGGCGAACAAGTTTGATGTTTCGCTTTTCTTCATCCGAGTTAATATGCGGTCTGCACGACCACAATAAGGATCTGGACGAAGAAATCTGACCGAGCTCCTCAGGTACGCGGCCAGCGTGTCACATGCTTCCGACGTGGTCGTACGTCGAGGGCGGTTGTGCGACCAGCGCTCATTGGATGCGCGGCCAGCGCTCCCGATGGGAGTAGCCCCCGAGTCTATGTGCGATTATTTGTAATCGGGTATAGACTCAAAGATCTTGTAACGTTGGTTCTTCGATTTGTCGGGTGCACGGCAGTGCTCCCAATGGGAGTAGCCCCCGAGGCTATGTTCGACTCGCAGAGTCGGGCATAGGCTCAGGTTGTTCTGAAGCTAACCCCGTGTGCTTGTCTTCTGTTGGCTCGCGGAGGAGGACATGCGTCGACTCCCAGAGGAGGGTATGTCGACTCCGAGCGGAGGATCGATGTCAATTGTCGACTGTCGACTCCGAGCGGAGGATATGTGTCGAATGTCGACTCCGAGCGAGGATTGTGTCGACTGTCGACTCCGAGCGGAGGATATGTGTCGACTTCGAAGTTGCAGCCGACGTTGTGATTCCTGTGTTGCAGTTGCAGCCATATAATTGTATGTGGTTAAATAATGTAACAATAGTGTTGGGTCTAGCAAAATGTACAGAACAAATTGTTGCTCGGGTTAATCTTGATTGTGAACCAACAATCTATTGACTCGCAGAGTCGAGTATGGCCTGTTGGTAGGCAATGATTTGACCCTACGCGAGACTTTTGTATCGTACGTTGTGCCCTTTTGTTAGCCTGACAGCCATTGTCTATGCTCATTGCCGACCTGTCAGTTGCTGCTGCAAACCGGGTCGGAGTCAAGGGTTGACGTCAGGCGATATCAGCTACTCGGGTTGTAGCGCGTAAATGCGGTAGTGTAACGTGCAGCATGACGGGTCTCGAGTATTCATTTAGTTTGCGGGGCGCAGCCCCCGAGTGTCAGGTGTAGCTTCACAACAGATTATAGACATGAAAAGGTAAATTTGTCGACTTACATAGGAGTAACTTATCTTTGTATGACACTGCCGTAGTCGACGAGGCGGTGCCGAGTGATATCGCCGGAATCGATGAACCGGACTCGTGTGTCGAGTGCGGCTGTTTCGCGCCTCAACCCTGGAGTGTCGAGTGCGGCTGCGACGAATTCTCGAGTGCGTCTACTTTGCAGCATAGCTCCCAGGCAACGAGTGTGGCTGCGGCGAAGGACAGTCCCCGAGACGCTTAATCGAGACGATTTGATGTAGCGGAGGTGTGCGGCGGAGTTGCGATGTTTCTCGGAAGGACCCGACGAGGCGGACCGAGTCGACGCCGCGGAGTCGCGATGCTTCCCGAAGGACTCGGCGTAGCGGACCGAGTCGACGCGGCGGAGTCACGATGTTTGTCCGAAGGACTCGACGCGGCGGACCGGGTCGACACGGCGGAGTCGTGATGTTTGTCCGAAGGACTCGACGCGATGGACCGAGTCGATGCGGCGGAGTCGTGATGCTTCCCGAAGGACTCGACGCGGCGGACCGAGTCGACGCGACGGAGTCGCGATGTTTGCTCGAAGGACTCGACGCGGCGGACCGAGTCGACGCGGCGGAGTCGCGATGTTTGCTCGAAGGACTCGACGCGACGGACCGAGTCGACGCGATGGAGTCGCGATGTTTGATCGAAGGACTCGACGCGGCGGACCGATTCGACGCATCGGAGTCGCGATGTTTGCTCGAAGGACTCGACGCGGCGGAGCGAGTCGACGCGTCGGAGTCACGATGTTTACCCGAAAGACTCGACGCGGCGGAGTCGCGAGGATTTGTTGTGTGTACACAGAGGGCAATGTTGATGTCGAGCCCCCGAGCACTTGTATTGCGAGTCTCCATCTTTCATTGACGTTGCTTGTGTGACGCCCCGAGATCGGGCACTATGCAGATTTCAGCATTCCCGCCAAAATCCACATAATAACCGATTCCAGGTTGCCACTTGTGATAACATTACATCAGTTCACGAATAATCCACAACAACAACAGAAAAGATATATACAAGAGGACTCAAACGAGTCAAGGATACAACTGATACAATACAAAGATCCAAATAACAGCGGAAGAAACAACATAGCGTCCGACTACGGACAAGATACAAATTGGACTAAGAGTCCTGAAGATAACCGAGAGCGTCCAATCCCTGCCCAGGCCAAGCCGGAGGGATTCCCAAGCTAACGTCGCCAGACTTCAAACCAGTTGACTGCAATATTGAATATGCAGCCACGAAAAAGGATTCGTGGGTCAGTACAGTTAAGTACTGGCAAGTGGATAAACCATACTCACAAGATACCGGCGTAGCCAGTCATCACAAGATACAAATACTTTGGGTTCAACGGAAAGGATTGGATTATTGCAAATAAGCGGCAGCGGGCTGCACTAACCAACTACGGAGACTCACTACAACATCCGGCTAAAAGAGGGGGATAAGATAGCGTATCGTAACCAACTACAACTACTCACCAAACAAACCCATCCAATGTTACCCCCTACTAAGGAAGCAACCCAAGGATACTCACACTGTTGGATTAAGGATGGATCAAGTTATTGTGTCAATAAGACTATTACTAGTCAAGTTATCATTAGTTAGGTGTAAGTTGTTCTGAGTACTTGTTAGCCAGTACTTTCACCAAGTCAACCATAACCGCGGAAAACACGGCTTCTCGAGAAGATTTAACCCTGCAGGGATGCACCAATTTGGCCGTACACGTAAGAATAACCCGCCAGACGGGGGATCAACCCACCAAGCGAGGTACTCAACACAACCCAACTCTGCTTCGCATCAAGCCCAAAGCACCACGTGTTGTGCGTGCGCGGCTAATCGAGCCCCCACGAAGAAAAGGGGGACCCTCATAGCACTGGAAGACCACGCCGCCCTAAATGCCGACTACAAAAGTTCCACCCTGGCCTCGGGTTCGCACCTACATATGCATGCATCAAATGGAAAGCCCGAACTAAGTGTGGCGATTTGGACGAGATGCGAATCGAGTCAAATTGAGGGGGGCGCCCATACTCGCTTCCCACATGCGGTTAGTGCGCTCATCATGGATCAGTAGACAAGACCCTTTTCCTAATTAGGGTCGACACTAGCAGGCTTCAAAACCACGCCGGGCCTCCTGCCGGTGCCTTATCATCAAATTATTATTACCCAAAACATTAACAAGTTGTTGATTGAAATGAAACCCAACTATCAAACTAAACAGGTGGTAAGACGGACAACAGAACTTGAGCGCAAACAACACTAAGCATGCAACTACGACACGAGGGCCAGTAGGGTAAACAAACAACAGTTAATAGGAAGTGGAAGGAAAAGGCTATATCATGGCTGCAAGGTAAACATATAATAGGATCGAGACACAAGCATCGAATCAACAGGCTAGAATAAGAACAACGGAAAGAATCGGTAACAAGTGATGAAAGACAGCCATTTGGCAGCAAGTGAGTATACTTGCCTGAGATCCAGCAAGTAGAGGTACATCCACAGAACTTGTCGTTGCTCACATCATCTCAACGTCCTATCCGGGAAGAAGCAATGAACCTCGAACAAACACCGGATGCAACAATTACTACTACGGCAAAAGATCCAGCATGATCAAGATATGGATGCATGACAATTTAATGGATGCATAGAAATAAACTAATTGACATGCTAACATAACATAATTAAATGGACCCATATGCAACTTGGATTACCTATGGAAAGCCCATGAATTAAGGTTGAAATAATTGTTTTACAACTAACCAACAGGTGAAGGTGGACTAGCATGATGCATGCATGAGAAAAACAACAAAATAATAACAATAGAACCAATTGGAAATAAGGTTTACCCATTTTGAAATTCACTTATTAAGTTTTTGAATTTTTGGTTACTTAAAGGTGTCACACAAGCATTTGTTATTTTCATCAAGTTAAATTGTTCCAAACAGATAACAAAGTTCATATTTGATTAGAACACAAAATTTTAGGTGGATTACATGTTTCAATTATTGAAAAAGGAATTACAATGATTTAATTATGAATTACACAAGATTAAACAAGTTTTAATTGAATTTAATTCAAGGGTGAATATTATTTGAATTTTATTTGTTCAAAACATAAATTCAAATTCATATTTGAAAAGGTTATGTTTTTCTAGTTTGAAAACATATTTTATAAGTTCAAAAAATAATTTAATTTGAGCAAGTTATGGATTTAGCAATTTTAAATGATTTAAACAAGGTTTAAATTATTTAAGCAATTTAAATTATTCAAATCATGAAACAAAATTTATATTTGAAAAGGTGGTTCAAAATGGCATAGAAAACATATTTTATTTGTTGGAAAACAATTTCAAATGATTTAGTTAAGCATATTACCAATTTAAATGCATTAATTAAGAGATGAAACAATTATTCAATTGAAAGGTGGCAAACCAGAAAACAAAGTTGATATTCAAGTGTGGCATGTGATTTTGGATGAAATTCATGTTTTGAGTATTTAATTTGGAGCAACCATTTGAAAGTTATTAATTATGCCATTTAATTTGTCATTTTTAAGGATTATTAAATAACATTAATTTTAATTGCCCAAAAAGCAAAACAAAATTGATAAACAGAAAGTACATTGAATTTGGACTGAAAAACATATTTTATTTGGGTTAATTGAATTAAGTATTAATTACTTATGGAATTAACCAAAATTAAGAGGATTTGTTTGAATTTGAAATTTGGATGTATTTGAAATAATCAAAACAGAAAACAAAAAGCATATTTGAAAAGTTCATGAAATTTTGATGGGGATACATATTTGGTTTGTGCAAATTGGAGCTACCAATTAAAAGTTATGATTTATAGAAGGTACACTTATTTTCTGGAATTTTTGGAAAATAGAAAAAGGGCCTGGAACTTGTGTCACGCAGGGCACCCCTACCCAGTGCCTATGACAAGTGGGGTCGTGCACAGTTGGCACCCACGTGTGCGCAGTGAGGTGAATGACCAGTGGGCTAGGGCGAGCGCGCGTAGAAGAGCAAAAAAAAAATTGGGGGCTTTTTGCCTCACCCGGATTCGAACCCACGACTGCAGTGGTGCGCGCAAGGGACTGCACCACTGGGCTGTTTCTGTTTTTTGTGTTGGTACAGGTTACTTCCTGAAGAAAAGGCAACGCGCGCGGATGTTAACTGAAAGTGTTCGGCACCGAACTCTGAACTGACGAAGCGCGGATGCAAACGATGATCGCCGGCCGGCGCTGCTGCTGATGTGCACTGGTGTGTGCGTGGGTGGTGTGCAGGTGCGTGACGATGTGTGGGGAGGCGGCAGATTCGGAGCGGGAGGGGAAGAGGAAAAAGATGGAGGCGATCACCTCGGTTGGTGTCGAAGAGGACTGTCGACGTGCAGCGGCGAGGAGGTGTTCCCGGCGACGACGCGGCCACCACGGTCGCTCCCAGCAAGCGTCGAGGGGACGGGGAGGTGGACGGAATCTCCGTGGTTCCATTCCCCTAACCCGATGATCCTCGAGGTGGCCGTGGCGATCGGGGCTATGGGGAGGAAGTGGGGTGTGCTCGGTTGGGGGTTTCAGAAGCAGAAGAACTCGGGAGGGGGGGGGAGAGGAGAGAATGGCGGCGCCAGGGCTAGAGGTCTAGGGTTAGCGAGCAGAGGGGGTATGGTGGAGGTTTTATGGGGAGGTGGAGCTCGGTACGGCGCCCATCGGGAGGGGGAGGGGTTGATCAAGCGGTGGTGTTGATGTCGTACAGTGCTGACGGAAGCGAGGAGGAAGACGACAAGCAGAAAGGTATTGGGCCAGAAGGAAGCAGGCTGGGGGAGAAAAAGAAATGGGCTGTGGGCTGTCTCCTTTCAGCTCACCCCTCTCTCTTTTCATTTTTATTTTTATTTTTCCTTATCTTTTTTTTTGTAAAGGATGAAAGGGAGAGAGGGATAGAAAAGGGTTAGGGTTTTTCTCTTATGAATTATTTGTGTTAATTTCCAAAACAGAAATTAAATCAAATGTTAATCATTATTTTCACAGGTTTGAAATTTTAATTGATTTTAAGTTGTTAGTTGAATTTTTCAAATAAGGTTTGAGGGTGTTTATTTTATAACTAAATTTTATTAATTTGCAAAACAATAATTAAAAGTAATTGTGAATCTTAGGTCCAAAAGTTTGAAAATTCAGTTGAGTTTTTAAGTTGTTATTTGAATTTCCATAGTCTTTCATAAGGAGTTGAATTTTAAACAATTTTATTCCACTAACTCAAACAATGATGAAAGCTTATTGACTTAATTGGTTTGCAAGATTTTTAATGGCCAAACCACAATTGGATCATGGCCATTAAGAAGGAAATGATTTGAAATTTAATTTGCCATTTGGGTGTTTGATAAAAAGGAATTTTTAGTGAGTAAGCAATTTAAATAACTTCAAACTATTGCAACAATTTGAGATGCGTAGTTTGCAATTTTTGAATTGGAAAATTTTGGACATGTGTGAAAGTTAAAGTGGGTTTGAATTTTGAGTTGTTTGAAAACAGAATGCAATGCTCATGTGATGCATGTGATGCAAGCAAAAGAAAACAAACAACTTCCTATTTAGGGTAACACCCCAGGTGTTATAGCTTGGTCTTTGTATCGACTCGCAAATTGCCGAAATAGGATCCGGATCCGCGATTTGAATTCGTGAACTCGTAGAGATCCAAAACGTGTCGCAGTGCGCGAGCCTCTGACGGAGATCTAACCGTTGGAATTGGCTGAAAAAAGACGGAGTGGTGCGGTATTCTATTCCGCACATGTTCAACGGTGTGATCTTCGAATTGATGTCCGAGTCGACTGTGAGAATTATTTTCCCAAAGTCGCGCTGAGTTCCTTCAGATTCTGGCAGGCCTTGAGTGTTCGGACCATCCACGGAGATCTAACCGTAGGAATTCGCCGTTTCTTTTTGAAGCCGGTAGATAATTTGATTTCGCATCTTTTCACTGAAGAAATTTTCCAAATGAGTTTTGAGCCGCTGTTGATGACGTCCGCAATACGTACGTTGATGTTGTCCTGCAGCCTGCGCGTGAAGAACGACGTCGATTTTCGATTGTAGATGATGACGGCCGTGCGCGAGGCCGACGAGTGCTCGATGAAGTTGAAGGAGCCGAAAGTAGATCGAATCCATGGCGTCGAGGACCCGAGGCTTGATGTAGATGAGGCCGGCGAGACCGTGGATCCAGCGCGTGTCGTTCCCACATACGGCGCCAATTGTCGAAGAGTCGTGTCGACAAATTCCTCGGATGATCCGGTAGGGTTTCGAGTAGAAGAACGATGTACGCGCTGGTGATCTCGACCACTAACAAGGAGGCAATATTTACCCAGGTTCGGGGCCCTCGTAGAGGTAAAATCCTTACTCCTGCTTGTCTGATCTGTATTATGACGAGATAGTCGAGCTGTTTACAATGGTGAGGCGTACGGGGTATCCCGTGTATTGACTAGTCTAGTTGTGGCTTGTATCTTCCTCTCTCTAGATTGGATCCCAGATTGGATGTCCTCCTTCTCTCCTCCCCCCTGTCTTTATATATGCAGTCAGGAGGGGGTTACACGAGTCCTAGTAGACTACGAATAGGAGTTCTTGTCTTGACCCGCAAGTCTTGCGGGTGGGCCTTCGTTGGACCTTCTAGTAGCATAGTATAACACCTCTCTTTGGGCCTAGGTCTTGGGCCTTGGACCGGGTAGGCTCACCCGATAGGTCTAGGAGTCATCCCCATGTCAACAAGCATGTACAGAACATAGATTAAAATAGCAGATGACAATCAAGTTAAACCATGCGTGTACATGAACTAGCAGATGACAAGGAAGTTAAAGCATGCATGTACATGAACTAGAAGATCACAATCATGGGTGAAATAGCTGATGACAGAAATTTGCAGCAGAATTCACAAAGGGAAGGTGTCCTACAAGAATCTATTGAGGTAAAATGTTGATTACACAGATGTGAAGAATTCTGGAGGGCTTACAATTGCTTTTTTCACAGGCGAAGGGTATGTTCCATCCACCTTGTTTATGTGCGTAGCTTTGAACAGTTGAACTGCATCTTGATCCTTGTCGCAGCAAATCTCATAGCTCCGAGGACCCGTATGAGCAGGGTACATGACACAACCTCTGCTTTGTGCAGTTTTCAGACAGGCCGTCTACACAAACAAAGTATGAAGTATTAACAATAATCATGGTTACAGAATTGATGCAATAGCAGTTCGAGTGAGCAAAGACACATACCTGTTTCTTGTTGAGCCCCAGCTGGCTAGTAAAGTTTGCCATTCAGCATCTTCAATCTTCTCTATTGGTGGAGCTTTAGGCAAAACCTTACTCTTGTCTTTGACTTTGTCCCAATACTCCTTCTTCAGAATATGACGCATGTGCTTTGTACGTCTCCTGAGATGCATTTCAAGAGAGGACACGATATTGGGGTCGTCGAGGTCCATCAGAAACTTTGACTGAAACAAAAGAAATAGCATACTTCAGTTTTATGAATAGCAGTGGACAAAACTTGAATCAAGAGTTACAAAACTTACAGCCACATGGCCAACAAAGGCTTTAAATACGTCGTTCCTTTTCTTAAACTGCTTTCAATGGAGAAAGACGGGGACAACCTCCTTGGCTGCAATTGAACATGAAGTGGCATACATGGCAGAAATTTTCACACAAGCTGGCCTAGTACATCCAGGAGGAATAACTATTCTGATCCTCTTTCCTCCGGACATCCTGTCCAACCCTTTTCCCATGTTTATTCCCCTATCAACCCCACCTCCACCACTTATAGTGATGTCTCCAGGTTGATTATCTATATAGTCGACGAGCCTGTCTTCTGGCTTGGCGTGTCCCTGGGGAGTCGAAATCCCCGAGGGAAAGGCTCCGTCGTGATGCGCGGCCCCAGGCACTGGTGGCCGGCCATGTCTTCCTCCTCGAGGATCCTGGAGGCTTCTAGGGTGTTGATGCGTTGCCGGGCATCAATGCCGGTTGCTGGCCCAAAGGCGCCCAAGCGGTCACGAACATTGGTGAGGGGGACCCGGCCCCCCGGCTCCGCCTGCCTGTAGTCGGCGTGCGAGGCGGCACGCGCCGACTAATACTCGCCGATGTCCGGCAAGTTCCCGCCTCGAGTAGCCGGTTGGTAACCTCCTGGGGGTGTCGGTTGGCAGTAGCAACCTGCCGATGCAGCCGGTTGCGAGGTGTAGTACCCCGGATGTCGGTTGTCGTTACCGCGATATCGGCTGCCTCCTGCAGCCGGTTTGGTGTAGCGTCTTGACTGGTAGCCGGATTTGACGCTGCCGTCGCCACGTAGCGGCACACAGCCAGGGTTCGGCGAAGACGCCTGTCGGCCGGGGTCCGAGTTGCCTGTCGTTGGTTGGCGGCGATGAGGAGGTCTTGTAAACAGCGCTGCTGACGCAGCAAGTCGTCACCTTGGAGACCGGGTAGTTCGGCCGCGGCGGCTTCCGCGGCCCTCATGTTCTGGGATGGGGTGCTGTACACCAGCTGGCGGAAACCGGGCGGAACGGTTGGGTCGGCCGTGATCCCCAGCTCGTGCACGAGGTTACCCCCGCGCTGGCGCCCCGCCCCCATCCGGCTGGGCTCAACTGGTACGGGAGTGAAGTTGTGCACAACGTTAAATTCGCGTACCTGGGACTCTACCCGGCGTTGGGTAGAGGCCACGTTCTTGGCGATGTCGATGAGGTGCTGGCGCATCAGCTCGAGCGCTGCGGCCACTTCCTCGGGGTCCGCGTCCGAGTTACGGGCGCGGCGAGGTTCTCGAGGACATCCTAGACGGAGCCGGGCGCAGCGGCGTTCCGGCTTGATTCCGGAAGGTCGTCAGGGCGGTGAGTGACCATGCACTCCGCATGATCTCGCGACTTTCCGTCCTCTTTGTTGATCACCTCTTTGCAGAGGCAATCGGTGCAGGCCTGTACCCTAGTGGGAAACTCGGGGACGACGGTGACGAAAACGCGATGTTCGCCAAACTGGACAACGGAGCCGTTGTCCGGGAGAGTGGGACCCTCGATGGCTCGGGTGTTGTTGATCATGCAATCAACGGTGCCGAAAGTCACCACGAGGCTGGTGACGACGCGTCCCCCGGTCTCGGACGAAGGTGGTCCCACGCAGAACTCAGGCCCATCCGTCGCCATCTGCCCCACGGTGGGCGCCAACTGTCGTGGTGTTAATCACAGCAGCACCAAGAGGGTGTTCCAGATGGTGTTTAAAGGGGACAGGCTAGCAAACGGTGGCGTTGGCGTGGGATTGGATAGCAAGCGTGTAGACACATGATGTACCCAGGTTCAGGGCCCTCACGTTGAGGTAAAACCGCTACTCCTGCTTCTCTCTCTTTTCTATTGATGCACAGGTTACAAGATTGTTCTCGGAGCTCTCTCTAAGTGTATCGAGGAGTGTATTGAGGCCTGACCAGTCCTTATATACTGCCGGACTGGCCAGCTTACAAGTGGGGTCCTGCTGGTACGAGGCCGGCCAGGAATATTCTGGGACAAACGCCCTTCGTCCTTCGGCCTTCGAGCCCGGTTGGTGCCGTACCGCGCACCGTACATTGGCAGCGCCTTGCCCATCCTGGCGTACCCGTCAGCCACTCCCGGCTGCCCGGCTTCCCATGACTTTGTACCCCGGCCGTACACCGGGTACCCCGAGCCCATGCGCGGGTACCGGGTAGAGTAGGTAGGTACCGGCTAGCTTGAGGAGATGTATTGCTGGCTGTACGCGGGTACGGCCCAGCCCATGCCGGAGTACCCCGAGTAGCTGGGGAGTACGTGTACCGTGTCGCGTAGAATGGCACTATGGCTCGTGTGAGCCTAGGGAGTCGGCGTGTTCGGCGTACTTCTCCGTACCGGTTGACTTGCGGAGTAGTCGGGTTGCACTAGCAACCGGTTAGCCAGTCGGCTGCTATCTTTGGCCGGCTGGGCAGCCGGTAGGTGAGCATCGATCTTCGTTCTTTCAGGTTCCTTCTTTCCACTTCGTCGAGGCACCCGGGGATCCAGAACGCCAAGATCGAGTGTGCTTGACCTTGCGGTAGTACGGGTCGCGGGTATCAGGTTCCTTCTTTCCACTTCGTCGAGGCACCCGGGGATCATCCCCTCGACAAGTTGTGTTGAAAATGTGTTCACATAAATAAGCTATCTCCTACGAACATTCTAGGGTTTCGGGCCAAATGACGGGTGTTATGGCCAAATCCATGGCATAGTTTGTTTGAATGTACCCGTATTCCACACAAACATGCATATTGGAAGCACGGACATTGTTCACGCAGAAAATTTTCCTTTTCACTGAATAAAAAACCATTTTCCATTTTTCGAGTGTGAAAAATGGCTTTTTTGTGAAGCACCAACCACAAATACGTTGCAACACTTAGGAGCTGCATTTTTTGAAAATATTAGACCATGTTATATGCACAAATAACGAAATCGTTGCCTCTGAAAAGGTTTCTATCCACCTTTTTTTTGAAAAACACAAGTTTTTACCGATTCAGCTGGAAACAGGTCAAATTTGAACTACAGGTGCCTCGTAGTTTGCTCATGTTTTTTTGGCAAAAAATATTTTTAGGTACACAACTACATATTTCATCATAGATACACCAAGAGTTTCTCAATATTCAACCCCTAGCTACGAAAGGTCATGTCCGCCGTCTTGACATTTTCGTGAAACCGGCTTAGAAAATTCGAGAAAATTTTAAAAAACACCCAAATGATACAAGACCTTCCCGTGGTGTCATTATATATGTCCTAGTATCAACCTAAAATAATAAACTTGGAATACGACAGTTATGTTGAAAATTTGTTCACATAAATGAGCTATCGTCTACGAACATTTTAGTATTTCTGGCCAAATGACGGGTGTTATGGCCGAATACATGGCATAGATTGTTTAAATGTGCTCATATTCCACACAAACATGCATATTGGAAGCACGGACAATGTTCAAGGAAAAAGTTTTCCTTTTCACTGAATAAAAAAACTATTTTCCATTTTCCGACCGTGAAAAATGGCTTTTTTTTTGTGAAGGACCAACCACAAATATGTTGCAAAACTTAGGAGCTACATTTTTTAAATACTAGACCATGTTATATGCACAAATAACTAAATTGTTGTCTCTGAAAAGGTTTCTATCCACATCTTTTGAAAAACACAAGTTTCTGCTGATTCAGCTGGAAACAGGTCAAATTTGAACTACATGTGCCTCGTAGTTTGCTCATTATTTTTAGCAAAAATTATTTTTATATACACAACTACCTATTTTATCATAGAAACACCAAGAGTTTCTCAATATTCAACCCCTAACTATGAACGGTCATGTCCGCCGTCTTAACTTTTTTTTGAAATAGACATAGAAAAGTCAAACAAATTCAAAAAAAGATGACGGTGAAACCTTTAACATACAGAGTGGAATACTGGACATATACAACCTAAAACACACTTGTACGCACTTGGTATGGTACCACCTGGATTTTGGTTGGATTCGGACGCCCCACATCCCTCTCCGACGAAACTGTTAACCCATTATTGTTAGTTCAATTCTTTCTCATAATTTTTTTAGAATTTAGTTTGTACAATATGTATGATAATTTAGTTATGTTTCTCATTTTCGAAACGAGCTAAAGAACGTCGAAATCCAAATTCGAATGCAAAAAATTGTGTTCAAAATGGTGATTAAGTCAAAAAAAGTTGAGCTTGGCTAGCGTAGCTAAAAAAAAAATGATAGGCCGACGGCATTGCCGTCGGCATAGCTCATTTTTTTTCGCAATTTAGGTTTCACTCTTCGGGTCTATGCCGTCGGTGTAGATTTTGGCCGTCGGCAGGCCGTTCCTGTGGTGTCCCTCTTTCCCGTAATTACATTCATCGGATCAACTCTACGGTACCTGATCGAAGTCCTGTTGGTGTGGTGGTGCAAGACATCAAACTACTTGCCAGCAACTTTTAGGAAATTTCGTTCTCTCATGTTCGTCGTCAATGTAATGAATCGGCACACATTTTAGCTCGCTCTGCGATTAGCTTTATTTCTTCTACTTTCAGAAACTTTGCCCCGGAATGTATCCGGCAGACTTTGTGTAATGATATTATTTGATCAATAAAGCTATATTCTCTCAAAAAAA